>WNYA01001140.1:0-82002 GCA_019512145.1 Engystomops pustulosus
GAAGCTCCGCTGGAGCCGAAGAACGCGGTAAACGAAGATCAATAGATAATGGAGCGCTTCTATAAGTCGTGACGGGAGAATATATAGTATATATAAAGAATATAAAGTATATAAAAAGGGCATAAAGTGAAATTTAGATAATTGAATATGAGCATGAAAACCATAATTAAAGTGCACGATATGAATGCTAAATAATGGAACATCAATAACTTACAGAATTTACAGAATGAATGAAAAAATAATTATATGTTCTTAAGAGAAAATTGATTGTAAATTATACCAGTATAGACGTTCCCCTACTTAAGGACACCCGACTTACAGACGACCACTAGTTACAGACGGACCCCTCTGCCCCCTCTGACCTCTGGTGACCTCTCTGGATGTTACTATAGTCCCAGGCTGCACTGATCAGCTGTAAGGTGTCTGTAATGAAGCTTTATTAACAATCCTTGGTCCCATTACAGCAAAAAATTTTGAAACTCCAATTGTCACTGGGGCCAAAATAAACATTTTGTCTGGAACTACAATTATAAAATATACAGTTTTGACTTACATACAAATTCAACTTAAGAACAAACCTATGGAACCTATCTTGTATGTAACCCAGGGACTCCTTGTATATGTATGTGAGTGTGTGTATGTGTGTGCGTATGTATGTATGAGTGTATGTGTGTGTATGTATTTGTGTATGTATGTATGTGTGTGTGTATGTATGTATGTGTGTATGTATAGTATAAAGCTGTGTGTGTGTGTATGTATGTTTGTGTGTGTGTATGTATGTGTGTATGTATAGTATAAAGCTGAGTGTATGTGTGTGTATGTATGTATGTGTGTGTATGTATGTTTGTATGCATGTGTGTGTATGCATGTGTGTGTATGTGTGTATGTATGTGTGTATGTATGTATGTGTGTATGTGTATGTGAATGTATGTCTGTGTGTGTATGTATGTATGTGTGTATGTATGTTTGTATGTATGTATGTGTGTGTATGTATGTGTGTATGTATAGTATAAAGCTGAGTGTGTGTATGTGCGTATGTATGTGTATATGTGTATGTATGTGTGTATGTATAGTATAAAGCTGACTGTGTGTATGTGTATGTGTGTATGTATGCCTGTGTGTGTATATGTATGTATGTATGCATGTGTGTGTATGTATGTGTGTGTGTGTGTATGTATGTGTGTATGTATTGTATAAAGTTGAGTGTGTGTATGTGTATGTGTGTGTATGTATGTCTGTGTGTATGTATGTATGTATGTGTGTATGTATGTATGTATGTGTATGTATGTGTGTATGTGTATGTATGTGTATGTGTGTATGTATGTGTGTATGTATAGTATAAAGCTGAGTGTGTGTATGTGTGTGTATGTATGTGTGTAATTATGTGTGTGTGTGTGTATGTATGTGTGTATGCATAGTTTAAAGCTGAGTGTGTGTATGTGTGTGTTTATGTATGTATGTGTGTATATGTTTTTGTGTGTGTATGTATGTATTTGTGTATGTGTATGAGTGTGTGTGTATGACCACTAAAGGAATCTGCACCGTCGCGTTTACAGTCACCAAATTTTGCACAGTTGCTCTCTGTGACTCAGGGAACATCACAAAACATCACAGAACATCATTTTTGAATTGTAATTTTCTCCCCGCGTTTTCCAAAATCCTTTTATTACCCCCATATACAGGAGACATTGTCTGCTGCTACTGTGTCAGTTAAAAGCTGAGCTGTGATTGGCTGCTGTTCTGCCACAGGTGATTATTATGTATTTTTGGAACTGTTTGTCATTTATTCTTAACTGTCCCGAATTTGAGAAGGGAGTGTTATCCTGTAATACAACATTTGGACATTTCATCTCTTTTGAAGAATGAAGATGGTTTTTAGCTAATACGATGGAGTTGGGCATGAGTTTCCTCCATGTAGATACTCCATTATTTTGATATCAGACACATTCTTGAGTCAAGGATACATTTTGTCTTTTCTGGTTATTTTACTTGACCAAATTCCATTTGGGATTTAGGTTCCTTTGGCTGAAGGCTGTTCAGCCCCTTTAGGACGCAGATATGACCTCGGGTGTTACACCCAGTAAGATAGAGCTGACATCCCGTGATTTCCAATGCCGGATCAGCTCCATGATGTTCTATAACTCCATGGAGCACTCTCTCCATGCTCTCCGTGCACTTGTAGTACATTAAGGAGCACTAAGAGGTTGAGGCATAAAACCATCATTGTTGGTAATTTTCTGCAAAACCCGACCAGTTCTGTTCTGTCACCCCAGGAGGGGTCATTTTTCTTCAATCCAAGAAAGGACCAGGGAGCAGCTCATTTTTGGGGTTGGGTTTATTTTATCCTTCACCTGAAGATATGACCTGAGGCGCTGTCCCCCGTATGTTTTTTGTTTCCTTTTATGAAGAGGACATGTCAGTAGATCTCCTTGACAAATCCGTAAAAAAAAAAAATTTGAGAATCTTGATAGTTTCTTAATCGGGATATTGTGAAGCCAAAATCCATTTAGGATGAATTGTTTGGGGGTTTAAAGCCAAAGGAAAAAAATGTGGATTTCCTGTTATTGTTACCTTAGAAGAATTTGTTTTAAACAATAGGAAAGATTCTTAAAACGGGATTCAGTATACAAGGAATGCATAACACAGGGGCGTAACTAGCTGCTACGGGGCCTGCAGTGTCACGGGGCCACGTCATCCGACCTGACACAGTAAAGAGTGGCGGATGTACATCAGTATATACATTGTAAAGCATAATATGTATATAACTAGAGATAAGCGAGTATACTCGTCTGAGCTTGATGCTCGTTCGAGTATTAAGGTACTCGAAACGGCTCGTTGCTCGGACGAGTATTTCCCCTGCTCGAGATCGAGCATTTAATTTAAAAAACACAGTGAAGAACAATGAAGAAAAGAATAAAAACAGTGAACACAGGATCATTTAAGTGAAAAACACAGTGAAGAATAGATTACAGATGTTCGGCACATCTGCTTACTTGTCGGAAGATACGGCGGAACGGTGCGAACAAAATACTATGTGAAGAACACATTGAAGAACACGGGGAGCAGGACAGAGACACCAGGGAGCAGCACAGAGACACCGGGGAGCAGGTGGTAGTTAGAGTTCAGCCGAGCAGGTGTTTATTTTAGCCTGAAGTTCGGCCCACCAGAGGAAATCTTTTTGGGGCCCACCATATTTTATTACTAGAAAGAATACCAGAATAGTAATGGAAGTGTAAAAAACGCAGATAACAATTTACAGTATTAAACACGTTGGGGCAGATTTACCAGAAGAATCTGAGAGCAGAACTGTTCTAGTTGCTCATGGCAATCAGAGCTCAGCTTGTATTTTCCCACAGCAGATGATTGGTTGCCACTAGAGATGAGCGAGCACTAAAATGCTCGAGTGCTTGTTACTCGAGTTGAACCTTTTCCGATGCCCGAGTGCTCGACTCGAATAACGAACCCCATTGAAGTCAATGGGAGACTCGAGCATTTTTCAAGGGGACCAAGGATCTGCACAGGGAAGCTTGGCCAAACACCTGGGAACCTCAGAAAATTATGGAAACACCACAGAAATGGACAGGAAACAGCAGGGGCAGCATGCATGGATGCCTCTGAGGCTGCTTAATCGCACCATTATGCCAAAATAATGGGCAACAGCATGGCCATGACAGAGTGACCGAATGAGGCTAGATAGCATCTAAAAAATCCAATAATTGGCCCTGACACTATAGGGGACGGCATACGGAGGCAGCAGCAGAAGCGGCAGGCTAGAGAGTGGCAGAAAATCACAGCCGGTAAAACACCCGAAAATGTAGCCTGACACAGCTTATTTGATAAGGGGACGACGGGTGGAGGCAGCTATGGAGATGACTTTTGGAGGCAGCTATGGAGATGACTTTTGGAGGCAGCTATGGAGAAGACGTGTGGAGGCAGCAATGGAGACAACGTGTGAAGGCAGCTATAAAGGCGACGTGTGGAGGCTGCTATAAAGACACGTGTGGAGGCAGCTATGGAGACAATGTGTGGAGGCAGCTATGGAGACGGCGTGTGGAGGCTGCTATGTAGACGACATGTGGAGGCAATGGGGACGGTTATGGCACCCCAGGTGAAAGTAGGGAGGTGATAAAAGAGGAGTGAAAAGATAGATTTTAGAGGTAAAAGGCTATAGTAGTAGTTTAAAGTTGCTGCAGTTAAAACTATGATAGATGGATCTTGGGATGGAGCTGGCGGTCCGCTGCCAGGCGAGCTTTCGCCTGTCCAAGCCCCTGCCTCTCGGCTGCTCCCCACCCAAAATGGGCCTGGGGGCCAGAAGCGTTTATCATTTTCAAAGCAGGCGGGGGCTACAAACACTTCTAAGAACTTCTAAGAACCTTTTGGGTAAGATCAAGTGTAGTAGTGTTCTTATAAGTATTTGGCCTGGTTTTGGCGGGGGAGGGGAACGTAAAGAGATGTGCAAGTAGCGCTGAAATAATATCGGTCAGTGATAAAAGGTTGACGGTATATTTTGTCGATAACACAGCATGGCGGCGACAAAGTTAACAAGTTTGATGTGGAAGCCGTTAAAACAACCCAAAATTTTGCCCCACACAGCTCGTTTGCTAAGGGGACGATGTATGGAGGCAGCTATGTGGACGACTTTTGGAGGCAGCTATGGAGACGATGTGTGGAGGTAGCAATGGAGACAGCCAGTGTCGGACTGGTGTACCTTGGGCGCACCAGAGAAAATTTGGGCCACCCTTCATGTAATAAGAAAGACTACCAGACTACTCCTAATAAAAGTGTAAATCACGTTCTATCAAACAGAGCCAGAATCGAGGTCCATACATTACTGTAGCCAAGGTTGCAGCCATATATGCATCCCCACAATGGCAGTGTGAATGCACACTAACTGGGGCAGATTTATCAAGTATCTGAAAGTCAGAATATTTCTAGTTGCCCATGACAACCAATCACGGCTCCCCTTTAATATATTCATGAGCACTGATAAAATGAAAGCTGAGCTCTGATTGGTTGCCATGGGCAACTAGAAATATTCTGACTTTCAGACACTTGATAAATCTGCCCCACTTTGTCCAGTCATCGCTGGGAAAACATCTTATTATATTACAGTATACTGTGCCTGTAGCTCCATGTATGGCTGTGTACTGCTCCTGTAGCTCCCTGTATGGCTGTGTACTGCACCTGTAGCTCCATGTGTGGCTGTGTACTGTGGCTGTATCTCCATGTATGGCTGTGTACTGCGGCTGTAGCTCCATGTATGGCTGTGTACTGAGCCTGTAGCTCCATGTGTGGCTGTGTACTGTGCCTGTAGATCAATGTGTGGCTGTGTAGTGCTCCTGTAGCTCCATGTATGGCTGTGTACTGTGGCTGTAGCTCCATCTATGGCTGTGTACTGCAGCTGTAGCTCCATGTATGGCTGTGTACTGCGGCTGTAGCTCCATGTATGGCTGTGTACTGCTCCTGTAGCTCCATGTATGGCTGTGTACTGCTCCTGTAGCTCCATGTATGGCAGTGCACTGTGGCTGTAGCTCCATGTATGGCAGTGTACTGTGGCTGTATCTCCATGTATGGCTGTGTACTGCTCCTGTAGCTCCATGTATGGCTGTGTACTGCTCCTGTAGCTCCATATATGGCTGTGTACTGCTCCTGTAGCTCCATGTATGGCGGTGTACTGCTCCTGTAGCTCCATGTATGTCGGTGTACTGCTCCTGTAGCTCCGTTTGTGTGACTATGTACTGCGGCTGTAGCTCCATGTGTGGCTGTTTACTGTGGCTGTAGCTCCATGTGTGGCTGTGTACTGTGGCTGTATAGAGACAGGGCCTCCCCCCACCCCACTATAAAGACAGCCTCCCCCCCCCCAGTATAGAGATAGGGCCTCCCCCCACCCCAGAATAGAAAAAGGGTCTCACCCCCCACCCCAGGATAGAAATAGGGCCTCACCTCCCACCCCAGGATAGAAATAGGGCCTCAACCCCCACCCAGGATATAAATAGGGCCTCATCCCCCACGCAAGCATAGAAAAAGGGTCTCATCCCCCACCCCAGCATAGAAAAAGGGCCTCAACCCCACCCCAGCATAAAAAAGGGCCTCATCCCCCACTCCAGCATAGAAAAAGGGCCTCCCCCCACCCCAGTACCGACAGACATACACAGAGGGCCTAACAATTTGCAGCAGCCGCGGGAATGCACCAACTCAGGTGCTGGCGAGCACAGGAGCAGGAAGCAGGCATCGGGCGCCGGGACCACGCGGCCACACAGAGATGGGAGCGCCGGGGCCGCGCTGTCATGGGAGCGTCGTGGCCCCAACGGCGTCGGAGCACCGGGACCCGGTAGGTGCCAGGGCCCACCGGAGGATTCTCCGGTACTCCGGTAGACCAGTGCGACGCTGGAGGCAGCTATAAATACGACGTGTGGAGGCTGCTATAAAGACGACGTGTGGAGGCTGCTATGGAGACAATTAAATTTGGATAGTGCCTGTATGTGGCAGTCCAAAAAAGTTTTCAAAACAGAGGAGCGGGTAGGTGGCCCTCCAGAAAAATTAAATACATAGAGTACCTGTTTGTGGCACTCCCAACAAATGGTATGGTCAGCTACGTACTCCCTCACCATCTTTCTGTAAAGATCAGCCCTACTCTGCCGAGACTGGGGACAGGTGACAGTGTCTTGCTGGGGTGACATAAAACTGGCAAAGGCCTTGTAAAGCGTACCCCTGCCAGTGCTGGACAAGCTGCCAACTCGCCTACTCTCCCTCGCTACTTGTCCCGCAGAACTACGCACTCTGCCGCTAGCGCTGTCAGAAGGGAAATACTGTTTCAGCTTGTGCACCAGGGCCTGCTGGTATTCATGCATTCTCACACTCCTTTCCTCTCCAGGGATGAGAGTGTAAAGATTTTGCTTGTACCGTGGGTCCAGGAGAGTGAATATCCAGTAATCGGTGCTGGAATGAATTCTTTGAACGCGAGGGTCATGGGATAGGCAGCCTAGCATGAAATCTGCCATATGCGCCAGAGTCCGAGAATTCACTCCCCTCACTGGCCTGACTCTCTATTTCCTCCTCCTCCTCCTCCAACTCCTCTTCTTCTGCCCATACACGCTGAACAGTGAAGGACTGAGCAATGGCCCCTATTCTGTCTCGCCAACATTCTCCTCCTCTTCCTCCTCATCCTCCTCCACCTCCTCCGATATGCACTGAGAAACAGACCTGAGGGTGCTCTGGCTATCAACAAGGGAATCTTCTTCCCCCGTCTCTTGTGATGAGCGCAAAACTTCTAACTTTATGCTGAACAGAGAGTTTTTCAACAGGCCAAGCAGCGGGATGGTGAGGCTGATGATGGTGGCATCGCCACTGACCATCTGTGTTGACTCCTCAAAGTTACTCAGCACCTGACCGATATCAGACATCCACGTCCACTCCTCATTGTAGACTTGAGGAAGCTGACTGACCTGACTACCAGTTCTGGCGTAAGTTGACATCTGGCAGTCTACAATCGATCTGCGCTGCTGGTAAACTCTGGATAACATGGTTAATGTGGAATTCCACCTGGTGGGCACGTTGCAAAATAGTCTGTGAGCGGGCAGTTGGAGTCGGCGCTGCGCTGCCCTTAGAGGACTTTCTAAAATGCGCACAGATGCGGCGCACCTTCATGAGCAAATCAGACAGATTGGGGTATGTCTTGAGGAATCGCTGAACTATGAGATTTAATACGTGGAGCAGGCATGGCACATGTGGCAGTCTGCCGAGTTGCAGAGCCGCCACCAGGTTACGGCCGTTGTCACACACAACCATGCCTGGCTTCAGGTTCAGCGGTGCCAGCCACAGATCGGTCTGCGCCGTGATGCCCTGTAATAGCTCTTTTATCGCCTAGGCTCAGCAGTTTGAGCATCGCCTGCTGTCGCTTAGCGACGGCAATGCTGCTGCGCCTAGAGCTACCGACTGATGGCGCCATGCTCAGGGATGGTAATTCGGAGGAGGAGGTGGAGGAGAGGTGTGAGGAGGAGGGGGCATAGTAGGCCTGAGAGACCGTGACCGAGGTAGGCCCCGCAATCCTCGGCGTCGGCAGTATATGAGCGGCCCCAGGGTCAGACCCAGCCTCCACCAAGTTACTCCAATGTGCCGTCAGTGATACATAGTGGCCCTGCCTGGCAGCACTCGTCCACGTGTCCGTGGTTAGGTGGACCTTGTCAGAAACGGCATTGGTCAGGGCACGGATGATGTTGTCTGACACATGCTGGTGCAGGGCTGGGACGGCACATCGGGAAAAGTAGTGGAGGCTGGGGACCGAATACAGATGGGCGGCCACCATTATGAGGTTGCGATAAGCCTCGGTCTCTACCTGCCTATAGGGCAGCATCTCCAGGCTCAGTAATTTGGAGATGTGGACGTTGAGGAATTGGGCATGTGGGTGGAACTTTATTTCTTCTTGCGCTCCAGCGTCTGGGGTATAGACAGCTGAACGCTGCGCGCGGAGACATTGTTGGACGCTTTGGAGGATCGTGGAAGCGAAGGTGGTTTTTGGGCAGGAGGTGTTTGGGCCGGGGTCCTGGGCAGGGGGCTGACTAGCAGAGGCAGCAGATGACACAGGGGAAGAGCAGTGGTGGGCCTGACCGGAGGTGAATGGCCTTGGTTCCATTGAGTGGGGTGTTTAGCATTCATATGCCTGCGCATACTGTTGGTGGTTAAGCTGGTAGTGGTGGAACCCCTGCTGATCCTGGTGTGGCACAGGTTGCACACCATAGTCCGTCAGTCATCCGCTGTTTCTTCAAAGAACTTCCAGACTTGAGAACATCTAGCCCTCGCCACGGGAGCTTGACTTTGTGAAACATTTGGCGCTGATGCACCAGCTCTGGCCCTGCCTCTCCGTCTGGCCCCACCACTGCCTCTTCCAACCTGTTTTGGTATAGGACTCGCCTCCTTCTCAGAAGCAATGTCTTCACTCGGCCTATCAACCCAGCTTGGGTCTGTCACCTCATCATCCTCCGATCCCTCAGTCTGCTCCCCCCTCAGACTTCCTGCCCTGACAACAACTTCACCATTGTCTGACAACCGTGTCGCCTCATCGTCCGACTCCTCTTTACACACTTCTTCCACTACGTCAACAATGTCATCATCACCCACAGACTGCGACCGGTGGAAAACCTGGGCATCAGGAAAGATCTCAACAGCAACCGGACAAGTGGTTTGTGACTCTGGGAAGGGTCCAGAAAGCAGTTCCTCAGAGTATGCCGGTTGAAATGCCACATATTCCTGGGAGGGGGCAGACTGGGGGGAAGGAGGCTGAGGTGGGGGAGCTGGAGGAGTGCTCACTTGGGTAACATGGGTAGACTGCCTGGAAGACTGACTGATAGACAAATGGCTAGAAGCATTGTCCGCAATCCACGACATCACCTGTTCGCACTGTTCTGGCCTCAACAGTGCTCTACCACGAGTCCCAGTAAGTTGAGACATGAAGCTAGGGAGTGTAGCTCTGCGGTGTTCCACTGCTCTCTCATCATCAGGTGATGTCTCACCCCGCCCAGGACCACGGCCTCTGACCCCTGCAGTAATTGGATGCCCACGCCCACGGCTTCGTCCTTTACCCTTAGCCCTCGGGTTTAACATTTTGCAAATAAAAGTGTCTTTTATAGACAAAACAGAAATATAAACTGTAAATTTATTTTCTATTTTATTTTTCTTTATTTTTTTTATTTTTTTGGTTTTATAGAAAAAAAATGTGCTGAAGAAATCAGACAGCACAGCAACCTCAGAAGATGATTGCTATGTTTAGTTTAACCAACACTGACAGCACACAAAAGGATTTTGTGCTGTGACTTTCACTTTGGTGAAAAAATAAAAATCTGCAGACTGTGCCTAATTCAATCAAACCCCAAATAAATTGTCCCACTTAGCTGTTTGATATGTGTGTCACGAAGAGACAAAATGAACGTTCGCAAGTCTCCCTGCTAAAATAGTGCAGTAGCTGCACTACTAGTGCCAGCAAGCCGAGCCACAAGCAAATAAAAAAAAAACAATTGTAGCCCTAACAAGGGCTGTTGGGTTCTTGTAGAATCACTCCTGCCTAACAGTAAGCTAATATAACACCCTAACGCTTTCCCTGACCAGCAGCAGCTCTCTCCCTAACGGCATCCAGACAGAGAATGATCCGAGCAGCGCAGGCAGGGGCTAGTCTATTCCAGGGTCACCTGATCAGGCCAGCCAACCACTGCTATCGACGTGTAAGTGTAACACGTCATGCTGGGTGGAGTGCAGAGTCTCCTGGCTAGTGATTGGCTCTGTTTCTGGCCGCCAAAAAGCTAAACGCCGGGAGATGACATTTTCTCGAGCTGGCGAAATACTTGTCCGAGCACCGAGCAGTTGCAAGTACGCTAATGCTCGAACGAGTCTGCTCGCTCATCTCTAATTGCCACGAGTCATGTTAAAAGTCAGAGCACATGTTACAACTTGCAGAACACAGATGTGTTTCATGTGTTGTGCTTAAAGCATTTGAAATGCAAGCATCTCATCATTTAGGAAGACAATTGCAGCGCAGTGCGGAGGAGATTCTCCGGATCACATCTGTATTACAGTGAAACACTTGCAATCAGGAATGTGCATTGTAGACATGCGATCGGAGACACTCCTCCCCAAATTATGTTCCTAAATGTAATTCAAATGCAGTGTGTGAACGCAACCGTCAGGAACCTAAATGTGGCCACTAACCCTAAAACAACTATACCCAGCCCCACTAACCCTTAGCTACTGACCCACTAACATACTGTGCTCTCCATAATTAAAGGGGTTTGGAGGTGTAAGAACAAGCAGTTGTACCTACCCCCCTCTGGTGCACCGGTCACCCCATGTCTGAATGTATAGAGGTACAGCAGGACCTGGCTGTGATTACACAGGCCACATGCAGAGACTGCAGGGGGAAGGCAATGTGGCTGTGACTATCACTGCTGCATCTCAGTATACATACAGGGACTGGATGGACCGGTCTGCACAGCTTCTCCCCTTCACTGGTAAAAAAATAGATAAATGAAGGCCATGTGTGCATTTGTCATATATATAAGTAAATCTGCCCCAATGTGTAATACCAACACTCACACATGGGGGCATATTTATCAGGGCCTCTGCGCACCGCCACTGGCGCAGAGGCCCTGAAATAATCGCAAATGCTAGCTTATTGCTAGCTTTTGCGATTATTTTCCCCAATCCGCCACCTTCACGCCAGTGGGGCGTGAAGGGGCGTGAAGGGGGGGCGCGGCCGGCCGAGCGGGGGGCGCGGCCGGACGGGAGTGGGCCGGCGCGGGGCGTTACTGTCCCCGCGCCTGCGCACTCGTTGCTGCCGGCGACTTTTCATACGTGAAAAGTCGCCGGTTGCGTTTTTTTCTACGCCAGGCCCTGCCTTGCGTAGGATAGACGCTGCGCAACTGGCAGCCCGATACATGAAGAGGCAGAAGCCTCTTCATGTATCGGGCTGCGAATTTGCAGCGGCGGGGCGATCATACGCTGGCGCAGGAGCGCCAGCGTATGATAAATATCCCCCATGATGTCTATAGTCGGAGCAATTCTCTGGACTTTCTCTGGAGGATACATCAGCTTCTAGCAGCCAGAACTCTACTCTAAAGATTTAGAAGTTAAGTTCCTCATGTTATCATCATCTCCTCCACCTTCTTAAGACAAATGTAATTGTGTTCTATTCTCCTATAGTGGATATAGTCCAGTCCCCAAGTAGTCACAGGGCTGCCCCCAAGTAGTCACAAGGTAGCCCCCCGAAGCCAATGATGCTCCAGTAGCCAGTAGCCACAGCCCTTAACCCCCAGGTACCCACAGCACTTGCCCCCAAGGTAGCCACAGCCCTTGCCCCCCAGGTAGCAACAGCGCTTGCCCCCCAGGTAGCCACAGCGCTTGCCCCCCAGCTAGCCACAGCGCTTGCCCCCCAGCTAGCCACAGCGCTTGCCCCCCAGGTAGCCACAGCGCTTTCCCCCCAGGTAGCCACAGCGCTTGTGCTTTGGTGCCTTCTGTAAAGCTCCACCGCAGACGATGTATGACGACATCAGCCTGCGAAAGGTCAGTTCCGGCCATAGGCCTTTGACATGGCACATGCGGTCGCATAAGCAAACATTGCCTGCAACGCATGTTTCCTCCATGTCACACACACCTTTCGCCCCACACAACAGCCACGTCACACTGCACCCCACATAACAGCCACGTCACGCTGCACCCCACATAACAGCCATTTCACGCAGCACCCCATAGAACAGCCACGTCACGCTGTACCCCACACAAAAGCCATGTCACGCAGCACTCCACATAACAGCCATATCACACTGCACCCCACACAACAGCCATGTCACGCTGCACCCCAAATAACAGCCACGTCATGCTGCACCCCAGACAACAGCCATGTCACGCTGCACCCCACACAACAGCCATGTCACGCTGCCACCCACCAAATAACAGCCACGTCATGCTGCACCCCAGACAACAGCCTTGTCACGCTGCACCCCACACAACATCCATGTCACGCTGCACCCCATATAACAGCCATGTCACGCTGCACCCCACATAACAGCCATTTCACGCAGCACCCACATACAGCACTGCATGCTGCACCCCACACAACAGCCATGTCACGCAGCCACACACATAACAGCCATGTCACGCAGACACCCACCACAAGCCATGTCACGCTACACCCCACATAACAGCCACGTCACCCTGCAGCCCCACATAACAGCCACGTCACGCTGCACCCCACATAACAGCCATGTAACGCTGCACCCCACATAACAGCCATTTCACGCAACACTCCACATAAAGCGACGTCACACTGCACCCCACATAACAGCCATGTAAGCTGCATCCCCACATAACAGCCATTTACGTAGCACCCATATAACAGCCACGGCACGCTTCAGCCCCACATAACAGCCACGTCAAGCTGCACCCCACATAACAGCCATTTCACGCAGCACCCCATAACAGCCACGGCACGCTGCACCCCCCCACTAGCAGCCACGGCACGCTGCACCCCACATAACAGCACGTCAAGCTGCATGCCACATAACAGCCATTCACTCTGCACCCCCACATAACAGCCACGTCACGCTGCACCCCACTAACGGTAACGTCACGCTGCACCCCAAATGACAGCCACGTCACGCTGCATGCCACATAACAGTCATTTCACGCAGCACTCCACTAACAGCCACATAGGGCTGCACCACACATAACAGCCACGTCACGCTGCACCCCCACTAACAGCCACGTCACCCTGCAGCCCCACATAACAGCCATGTCACTCAGCACCCCACATAACAGCCACGTAGCTGCACCCCCACATAGCAGCCACGGCACGCTGCACCCCAAATAACAGCCACGTCACGCGCATGCCACATAACAGCCATTTCACTCTGCACCCCCACAATAACAGCCACGTCACGCTGCAACCCACATAACGGTAACGTCACGCTGCACCCCAAATGACAGCCACGTCACGCTGCATGCCACATAACAGTCATTTCACGCAGCACTCCACACTAACAGCACATAGGGCTGCACCACACATAACAGCCACGTCAGTGCCACCCCACATAACAGCCACGTCACCTGCAGCCCCAATAACAGCCATGTCACTCAGGCACCCCACATAACAGCCAAGTCACGCTGCCACCCCACATAACAGCCACATAACGCTGCACCCCACATAACAGCCACTTCACGCTGCACCCCCACATAACAGCCTGTCACTCAGCACCCACATAAAAGCCACGTCACCCTGCAGCCCCACATAACAGCCATGTCACCCTGTACCCCATTACATGGAGATTTACACTGGTATCACTGCTCAATCGAATATTCAATTATGTCAATATGCCGATACAATTGTATATAAATATATATATTTTTTTATATTTTATTATGAAATATATTTTTTGGGGAGGCAGATAATCAATGAAAGCAAATGGTGGAAACAATGACTTTTTAATACCACGTTTTTAATACATTTATAAAACTTTTTATAATAATAAAATGGTTAGAGAAAGGTATATTTTTTTAGGTATAGCGATGAGATTTATGATATGGCCACACAAAGATGCACTTTAAAACTAAACAGAATGGAATTAATTGTCCAAACCAACCACGAGAATGTGATCAGTTTTTTCTGACAACGGTGGACCGTACCTATAAGAAGAACCGCATCAGTGAGATCAGGAATTCAAACCTGAGGAATAGAGCCAGAGCTTCGACAACGCGTCGGTGGAAAATCCTTTTGTCTCATCAGACGAACATACCTGGGGTGACGTCACGGTACCTCTGTTAGTCAGATCCAGCGAAGCCACGGCCGGGGCTTGTGCGCTGATCTGCACCTCGTGGATTATTATTATTTGGTTGAAGACGCTACACATACGTGAAATATGACCTCGCGCGGAAAGAGCATTGCTCCACATAAGACTTACGGGACCAGAACCTCATCAAAGGAAGGAATCAAACTTCCCATATAGGAGGGGTGCCGCATACAGGTTAGTGCATTGTGCACACTGATGTATAAGTCATTGTAGGACCAATAGTGGTTAGCGGTTTGAACCTAATAGTTAAAATCTCATAGCAGTGCAGGTATCCTGTTTTTATAGAAGTAATTAATTTGTAGCAGTGGAGAGGCACACGTCCTTACCAGCGAAGGTTTTTTCTGTGATAGAAAAAATTCAGTCGAATCTATTTACAGCCCTGCGCCAGTGTATATCAAATATAAGTTTAACACACAGTATATTATAATGCAAATCCTAGAAAAGGCAGAAAGGCAGCTGTGCATGCAGGTGTCATGGCCTTCTGTATAGGGTCAGCAGGATAAGCCCTGGTCTGAATTTGGGACTGTTCCCGTTTGTGAATGAATTGTGGAAATGTTAATGAATTGCAGAAAAACACATTCCTGGGCATAAACGTTTCAATTCTGAGAAATTGTTGGAAATTCTGAAATTTCATAATATTTTTTTTTACTATGTGCCTCAAAGAGAAGAGGGGTCAACCTCATTAGCATGCGAACACCCCCCTCTCCGTGACAACACAAGCCAGGGGGTGGTAGCCAAAAAAAACAATGGGCCTAAATTAAGAAACCAAGAACCTCCTTGGAAAGACTTTATTATCCCATGAGAGGCTGAAGCCCACAGAGGCGAGTGACCGCGACTTTCCATAGCAAGGATAGTATTTTTTTACTTTTGATTTTTATAACTGTTTTTTCTATCTGATTTATTTGTATATTTTTGATTATTTTTTTGATCTTTTTTCATTAATTTTTGGCTTTTCTCTCTCTTTTTTTCCTAAATTTTGACTTTTTGCCCCAAAATTTGCAACTTTCCACTCGAAGTTAGACTCACAAGAATTTTGTTGTTTATCTTTAAAAATCCAGATGTAGACGTATTAAAATGCCACAATTTTGGTGCATATCTTGTTCAAAAGTCACAGTATACTCCAGTCCATGCGCAGGAAAAACTGTTGTAGAAAAGATTGAGGAAGATTGTGTGACTTTTAAATCAAAGGTCACAAATAAAAGCACAGATTCAGCTGCCAGATATATGAACCTCCAGATAAATCAAACAGGTCAAAACCTGGGACAACCAAAAAAAAGACACAAAGTCCGACCAAAGATAATGACCCCTTTAAGTCTCCTTATTTCGAGGAAAGTTATAGCTAATTGGTTTAGCGTAATTTAGTCTTGACAGGTGGGCAGGGCTTTATGTGATAAATGGAGGCTCACCACCTGATGTGGCGGGTGGAGAGGTTCAGTCAAACGCCAATCCATCTGGCTGAAGCAATTTGGCCATGGACCTGGACATGTGGCTCAGGTCCACTCTTCACTACTCATATTACCTTCCCTGTCTTCATGTATATACATTGCCAGGAGGAAACGATTATTACATCCTGATAACCAGACAGTATATAATAAATTATTATTTATGTTTCGATGTTCTGGTAAATGCAGAAATAACTGGAAGATTATGGAACAAGAACAATGGAAGAACAACCCTGTGCTAATCTGCTTCATCACACACGAGCTGAAAAGTCGCGAACAAAGATGAACAAGCCAAAGATTAGACACATGTGCCCCATAGTGCATAGTGTTATGTGCAAGGAATGGGCAGCTCATATTCTGCAGTCATTCTCTTTCTCCCCAGCAGATCAGTTTTTTTATTGTTTTCAGGTCTAAATAAAATGAAAAACATTTTGGGAAAAACACACAACCTAAGAGTCCAGCACTGGAAGCCATTACTGAAATATCTCCACAGCCACCATGTATTTCCTCTGGTGCTCAGATAAGCCGGGATCATGGGATCCAGACACTGCAGAACAGCAGCATGCTGAGGTGATGTACTTGGCCTCATTAAAACTGTCCGGTAATGTCTCACCATGAAAGCCAGAAGAAAGCCCGCTGCCGAGAGCCCCATATAACCAAATGGAGTAGAAGCAGATATCTGACCCCTCATTACACTGAATGATGATCTTCCCAGGAGAAAAGACTGAGTGTCCAGTCCTGGAATGGGGGACAGAAATAGACAACCAGATGACACAGATGACCACTTGTTGGATGAACACAACAACACTAGTGTGTAGGGCAGCTTCACACTCAGCCATCTTCTCCAGGGGCTCCAGGCTTGGTGGACTTAAAAGCAACACAAACCATCACAGTCTTGGCGAGAGTGAAGGAAGGACGGCAACTGAGAAGAAAACTCCAAAACTGGTTTCACGTAATCTACAAGTGACATCACTGGGACGACCAAGAAACAAGAAGACAGAGAGGAAGCTGAGGAAGAGATGGAGACCAGGAGGAGGTAACTCAGGTTCCGGTTATTAGCTCTAACAATAGGAGTGTCCCGGTAGGAAAATATTGTGAATATGGAGCCGGTCACAAGACATCCGAAGAGCGAGAGACCGGAGATACAAAGAAGCCATTGGGTCATTCTGGTAAGAGAGGATTCTGTTACTTTGGGGAGACATCGGTCTCTCTCCTCATTCGGCCATTCATCACTTTCACATTGTTACAGTTGTCGGCATTGTAGGAAATATACAATATATTACATGGTGATAAGGGTGTTTTATATATGGGTCTATTTTTCTATATGTGTGTGCATTTGGAGCAACTGACATCTCCCCACTTTAGTTATAATTAATATATAAGTAATTAAGAAAAAGAAAACATAAATATAAAGTGATTTAGTTGGTCACTAATTAATATTATGGATGTAAATTCAGCAAATCCCTGCAAAAAAGACGCCTTAGGCCCCTTTCCACATATCGTTGACATTCACGTCAGGGGCAATGCGTGAGAAAAACTGAGTTTTTGGCTGCGTTTTGTTCCATTTTTCCTTGGAGTCATTAGCGTTTTTGCGTTTTTCAAGCGCGTGTTGTTCGCGGTTTTTTTGCGTTTTCAGTGCGTTTTTCACGCGCGTTTTTTAAGTCAATGGGTCATTTCAAAGGGACCATAGTTCGGAATAAAATGTGTTATTTAATTGAAAAAGAATGTCATCTGATAAGTTAGCAGATGTATGCAAACATCTGCATGTGTTCTTTACACACATATATATTGTTTCTTCACATACTATTTTGTTCGCACCGTTCCGCGCGTATCTCCGACAAGTAAGCAGATGTGCGAACATCTGTAATCTATTCTTCACGTGTGTTCTTCAGTATTTTCACTTAAATGATCCTGTGTTCACGTTTTATTTTATTCTTCACTGTTCTTCACTGTGTTTTTTTAATTAATGCCGATCCCGAGCAGGGGAAATATTCATGTCACCTAGCAACCCATCCATTAAAACGCATTGCACTCATTGCACTTGCAATGCTTGGAGTGCAATGCATTTTTGATGCGTCTCCATAGACTTGAATGGGGTGGGAAAAACGCGCGTGAAACGCAAAAGTAGAGCATGCTGCGATTTTAACGCAAGCACGCGTGTGAAAACAACGCAAATGAGGAAAGGCCCATTGGAAACAATGGGACAGAGTGCAATGCAAGTTCTGCGGTCAAAACGCTAGGTGGAAGGGGCCTTACTAACTCAGTGCCAAAATGAAATAAGTTTGAGGATATAAAGACATAAGATTTTAATAATAAAACAATAGCATGTTGTCTCTGTGGTCGCACTGACACAAACAACAAAGTGGACCTGACCTTTGGACCACGCACCAAAAGCCAAAAAAAAAAAAACTGAAGGTTGCAAGAATAAGGCACAGCTGTATTTTTTGGCAAGGACTTTGCTTTTTAAAAGAAATAAACAAGACTCCTGAGACACATTTCAGGTTTTGTTGGTTTGAGTGGCAAATTCTTTTTGGTCTAAATAATCAAAGTGCTATATACCCCAAATGACCACAATGGTCTGGTTGATAAGCATTCGGCCCTTTTGCTCAGGGCAAGTTTACAGTTTACAAGTTGTGCTGCGATCTCTCCAGTTCTCAGGTTGGATGGTGGAAGTGTGTGGAGGCCATTTTCATGTCTTTCCAGAGATGCTCATTGGGTTTGTATGGGCTTGGTTGGGCCGGTCAGGAATGGTCACAGAGATATTCTGAAGCCTCTGCTGTATTTAGCTGTGGGTTAGGGTCATTGTTTGTTTAAAGGTTCGGCCCAGTCTGAGGTCCAGAGCATAGCAGGAAGAGGTACTCATCCAGGATTCTCTGTACTTGGCCGATTATCTTTCTCCATTACAATCAGTGGTCTTCAAACCCCTCCCCCCCCCATAGCTGATGCCGCCCCCCATGTGTCACTGCTGGATTGGATTGGCGCCTGGTTTTCTCACCACTTGGAATTAATGCCAAAAGTTCAACTTTGTCTCATCAGGTCAGAGAGTTTAATTCCTCATAGTTGGGTCCTACATGTGTTTTGCGGACTGTATGCGGCTTTCATATGTCTTGAACTGAGGAGAGGCTTCCGCAGCAGACTCGCCATAAACCTGCTGGAGGCTGCAGGTGATAGGTGACTCATTCCCTGATGCATCTCTGGAGATCAGCCACAGTGATCTTGGGGTTCTTCTTTACCTCTTTTACCAAGGTTCTTCTCCCATGATATGCTTCATTTGGATGAATGCCCAGATCAAGGACAGTGTTGAATCATCATGCCCCCGAGACTTCATGCATGTGTTGCTTCCCGCTGAGGAGGCCGCCAGAGTTCACTTCTTCTTCTGGTCCATGTAAGTGCATTGGTTTGCAACACAATTTGCAATGTTAAATCCGCGCGTAGTCCGAATCGTCGGATCGTCCGCGCGATTTGTGTCATATAAAAAGCCAGCGCCGATGCACCAAAATCCGATCGCTGTGCCAAACCCCTGTTAATGCGGCACAAACAGGAAATCGTCGGGAAAACCAGACAAAAATGCAGTGCGCGGACCCTTAGTAAATGAGCCCCCATTACCCCGCCTATAGACACATAAGGGGTGGAGCTATGAGTTGCGGGATCTGCAGAAAACACATGATTTTCGGAGAAGCACAGTGGGGGCCAAAATGGCTGTCACTTGATTTGCTTGAGGATGCACCTTACCTCTCCCTGTTTTGATGTCTAAATAAAGGGGAGCTCCTTTCCATTCCCCTGAATTTATACTATATGACTCAATGGGGGACGGTGTATCTTTAGTTCTACAGTTTTTTTTTTTTTGCTGTGGTTTCTCAAGTTCATCTTTATTTTTACTTATTTATTACCGTATATACGTGTGTATAAGCCGAGTTTTTTCGGCACAAAAAAATGTGCTGTGAAAAACGTCCCCTCGGCTTATACACGAGTCAATACTTAATATATATACAGCCAGTCCCGGGTTACATACAGATAGGGTCTGTAGGTTGTTTTAAGTTGAATTTGTATGTAAGTCGGAACTGTATATTTTATCATTGTAACCCCAGCCAGAACTTTTTGGTCTCTGTGTGACAATTGGATTTAAAAATGTTGGGTTGTCATAAGAATCAGGATAACACTAAAGCTTCATTACGACGCCATGGAAATTGTTATAGCTGATCATTGTAGCCTAGGACTAAAGTAGAACAAATTACCAATATCCAGAGGTCGTTTGTAACTAGGGGTCGTATGTAAGTCGAGTGTTCTTAAGTAGGGGACTGCCTGTACGTCAAAATATATATTCAATATAATTCAAAAAATAATAAACTTATATACTCACCCTCGGTGGCCCCGAGACTGCAGCGTGTCCGAGTCCGCGGGTCCTCTTCTCTGGCTTAGCGCCTCTTCTTGCTTCTACTACTTCGTGCCGGGCGCCGATGTTCTTCTTCCAGGGCGGCGCCTAGTATGACATCAGCAGTGGGGGTCATTCGAGGCGCCGTGCGGGGGAGCAACAGTGGAGAAGAGGCACGGAAGCCAGAAGAGGACCCGCGCTGACATCGGGGAGCAGCGCTGCACGTCGGGGCCACAAGTTTATTATTTTTTTTTAACACTGGCAGGCTGATACTACTGGGGGCATGGCTGTCTATACTACTGGGGGCGTGCTGAGAATACTGGGGGATGTTGCGTAACTACTGGGCAGGCTGGCTACATACGGGGGGGTCTGTGACCAATGCATTTCCCACCTGGCTTATACTCGAGTCAATAGGTTTTCCGAGTTTTTGATGGTAAAATTAGGGGTTCTCGGCTTATACTCGAGTATATACGGGTACTATTTTTGCTTACTTTGCCACCTTTTTAGGTGCAAATTGAGGAAGAAATTCCTTTCCTTGGACCCTGTTTTAACATGATATTGGAATTATTTGCTTTAATTGTTTAAAATTTTGCACATAAACATTGCTCTCAGTATGCATTTACAAAACGCATGCTTTAAAGTAACATTACATCTGCTCTAACACAGTGACAAAGCATGTGTTTGTTAATGTTATTATCATGTGTTACAACATTGTTAACATATGCATTTTTAAACACAATATTGACAGCAATGTAAGAGGCAAATCTCCTCTTCTAAGGTTTAGAAGCCTCAAATCCAACCTATATTTACAGCAGTGTCCTTCCGTTATAAACCCCTACACATGGACTTGTATATCTCTCCTTATATAACCCCCTCACATGGTTTTCCTCTTCCGTATTAACACCTCACAGGCTTGTGTCCCTCCTGTATATAACCCTCCTCACATGGCTTGTATCCTTCCTTTATATAACCCCCTCAAATGGCTTGTATCCTCTCCTGTATATAACCCCTACAGGCTTGTGTCCTCTCAGTATATAACCCCTGCAGGCTTGTATCCTCTCCTGATATAACCCTGCACATTGCTTGTATCCTCTCTGGATAAACCCCCCACATGCTTGTACTCCCTCCTTTATATAACCCCACATGGCTGTTATCCTCTCCAGTATATAACCCCCATCATGGCGTGGTCCTCTCTGTATATAACCCCTCACATGGCTTGTATCCTCTCCTGTATATACCACTGCACATGGCTTGTGTCCTCTCGTATATAACCCCTCACATGGCTTGTGTCCTCTCCTGTATATAACCCCTCACATGGCTTGTATCCTCTCCTGTATTAATCCCCTCACATGGCTTGTGCTTCCTGTATAATACACCTCCATGGCTTGTATCCTCTCCTGTATATAACCCCTCAATGGCTTGTGTCCTCTCCTGTATATAACCCCTCACATGGCTTGTATCCTCTCCTTATAAACCCCCTCACATGGCTTGTATCCTCTCCAGTATATAACCCATACATGGGCTTGTGTCCTCTCATGTATATAACCCTCACATGCTTGTATCCTCTCTTTCATGTATCTAACCCTGCACATGGCTTGTGTCCTCTCCGGTATATAAACCCTCCCATGGCTTGGGTCCTCTCCGTATATAACCCCTCACATGTTGTGTCCTCTCCTGTATATAACCCCACAACATGGGATTGGAAAAGTAAGTCGGAATAAACCCCTAAAAACGGGATGGCTGCCATCTGTATATAATCACAGAATGTTGTATTCTGGATTATAAACAGACACTCTCACATGGCTTGTGTATCTCTACGCTGTACTATAATCCCCTAACTCACAGGGCGATGCGTCCACTCCTGTATATAACCCTACATGGGCTTGATCCTCTCTCTGTATATAACCCCTCACAGGCTTGCATCCTGCTGTATATAACCCTCACATGGCCTGTGGCCTCTCCTGTATATAAACCCTACAGATGCTTGATCCACCACTTGGTATCCTCTCTGTAATAACACCCACATGTGACCCTGTATAATCGCATGTATAGCCCTGTAATAACCCCTCACAGGCTTGTATCCTATCCTGTATATATAACCCAGCTCAAATCGGAACGTACCTACTCCTGTATATAAACCCCCTAATGGCTTGCCTAATTCTGTATATAATCAAATCAAATGGTTGTATCCTCTCCTGTTAGAAACGCCCTCACTGGCTTGGATCCTCTCCTTATATAACCCCCTCCAGCTTGTATCCTCTCCAGTATTGATAAGAACCACTAACATGGCTTGTATCTCTCCTGTATAAACCCCCATCACATGGCTTGTCTATCCTAGATATTAAACCTCACAGCTAATGTCTCTCATGTATATAAACCCTCAATGGCATTGTTCCTCTCACTGTATATAACCCCTCAATGGTTGGTGTCCATCTCCCTGTATATAATCCCCACATGGCTTGTGAATCCTCTCCTGATAATAACCCCCTCACATGTCTCTTGTACTAAACCCACTGTCCGGCCCTATGTATATAACCCCCTAATGGCTTGTATCTCTCCTATATAACCACGCAATGGCTTGCTGTTCACTCCCGGATATAGACCCTCATATGGGCTTGTATTCCTCTCGCTTGTATATAACCCCTCAATGGCTTGTATCCTCTCCTGATATTAAAGCCTCCTCATGGTTGTGTCCTCTCCTGTAAAACCCCTCACATGGTGTAATTCTCTCCTGTATAAACCCTGATCATGGTTGTTTCCTCTCCTGTATATCCCCCCTCACAAGGCTTGATCTGTCCTGTAATTATAAAAACCCCCACAAGGGATTTACCCTTCCTGTATATAAACCCCTCACATGGCTTGATATACCTCATGCTATATAAACCACTCACATGGATTGATCCTACTCCTGTATATAACCCACCTCCACAGCTTGTGATCTCTCCGGATATTAAACCTCGAAACATAGGATTGGTATCCTAATCTAGTATAATAACCATTACAAAGGGACGTAGTCACTATCATGTATATAACCCCTCACAAATGAATTGGCCGTTTTGATTACCCCTCATAGGCTGCTTGGGATAACCCCCACATGGCTGTTATCCTCTCCTGTAATAATCCCTCATACATGGCTTGATTTCGCTCTCCTGATAGAACCCTCACATTGGGTCTCTGTATATACCCCCTCAGCTTGTATCCTCGTATATAACCCCTCACATGGCTTGTATCCCTACCGAGGATAACCGCCTCACAGGGTGATGCCGCCCTGTATAGACGATAACGCACATGGATAGACTCGATATACCACTATACAGCTTTTTCCTGTATATAACCCCCTCACATGCGACCTAATATCACCTCATGTGACTCCTCTACTGTATATTAACCCCTCCAATGGTTGTTATCTCTCTGTATATAATCCCCTCAATCATGGCTTGTATCATGAGACACGGTGTAGCCCCCTAAGATTTCTATCCAACACTTTCGCAAGGTGTGGCTGCAGGTGACGTGGCTGTATGTGGGGGTGCAGCGTGACGTTGCTGTTATGTGGGTGCAGCCCTATGTGGCTGTTATGTGGAGTGCTGCGTTGAAATGACTGTTATGTGGCATGCAGCGGACGTGCTGTCATTTGGGGTGCAGCGTGACGTTACCGTTATGGGGTTGCAGCGTGACGTGGCTGTTATGTGGGGGGTGCAGAGTGAAATGGCTGTTAGGTGGCATGCAGCTTGACGTGCTGTTATGTGGTGCGCAGCTTGCCGTGGCTGCTATGTGGGGGTGGCACTGAACGTGGCTGTTATGTGGGGTGCTGAGTGACATGGCTGTTATGTGGGGGGTGCCGTGCGTGACGTGGCTGTTATTGTGGTGCAGCCCTATGTGGCGTGTTATGTGGAGTGCTGCGTGAAATGACTGTTATGTGGCATGCAGCGTGACGTGGCTGTCATTTGGGGTGCAGCGTGACGTTACGTTTGTGGGTGCAGCGTGACTTGGCTGTTATGTGGGGGGGGCAGGGTGAATGGCTGTTATGTGGCATGCAGCGTGACGTGGCTGTTATGTGGGGTGCAGCGTGCCGTGGCTGCTATGTGGGGGTGCAGCGTGCCGTGGCTGTTATATGGGGTGCTGCGTGAAATGGCTGTTATGTGGGGTGCAGCTTGACGTGGCTGTTATGTGGGGCTGAGCGTGCCGTGGCTGTTATATGGGTGCTACGTGAAATGGCTGTTTGTGGGGATGCAGCGTTACATGGCTGTTATGTGGGGTGCAGTGTGACGTCGCTGTTATGTGGATGGTTTGCGTGAAATGGCTGTTATGTGGGGTGCAGCGTTACATGCTGTTATGTGGGGTGCAGCGTGACGTGGCTGTTATGTGGGGCTGCAGGGTGACGTGGCTGTTATGTGGGGTGTAGCGTGACATGGCTGTGGTGTGGGGTGCTGCGTGACATGGCTGTTATGTGGTGTGCTGCGTGACATGGCTGTTGTGTGGGGTGCAGCATGACGTGGCTGTTATGTGGGGTGCTGCTGAAATGGCTGTTATGTGGGGGGTGCAGCTGACATGGCTGTTATATGGGGTGCAGCGTGACATGGATGTTGTGGGGTGCAGCGTGACATGGCTGTTGTCTGGGGTGCAGCATGACGTGGCTGTTATTTGGGGTGCAGCGTGACATGGCTGTTGTGTGGGGTGCAGCGTGACATGGCTGTTGTCTGGGGTGCAGCATGACGTGGCTGTTATTTGGGGTGCAGCGTGACATGGCTGTTGTGTGGGGTGCAGTGTGATATGGCTGTTATGTGGAGTCGTGCGTGACATGGCTTTTGTGTGGGGTACAGCGTGACGTGGCGGTTCTATGGGTGCTGCGTGAAATGGCTGTTATGTGGGGGCAGCGTGACGTGGCTGTTATGTGGGGTGCGGTGTGACGTGGCTGTTGTGTGGGTGGGCGAAAGGTGTTGTGTGACATGGAGGAAACATCGTTGCAGGCAATGTTTGCTTATGCGACGCATGTGCCATGTCAAAGGCCTATGGCCGGAACTGACCTTTCGCAGGCTGATGTCGTCATACATCGTCTGCGGTGGAGCTTTACAGAAGGCACCAAAGCACAAGCCGTGTGGCTACCTGGGGGAAAGCGCTGTGGCTACCTGGGGCAAGCGCTGTGGCTAGCTGGGGGCAAGCGCTGTGGCTAGCTGGGGGCAAGCGCTGTGGCTACCTGGGGGCAAGCGCTGTTGCTACCTGGGGGGCAAGGCTGTGGCTAACCTTGGGGGCAAGTGCTGTGGGTACCTGGGGGTTAAGGCTGTGGCTACTGGCTACTGGAGCATCATTGGCTTCGGGGGGCTACCTTGTGACTACTTGGGGGCAGCCCTGTGACTACTTGGGGACTGGACTATATCCACTATAGGAGAATAGAACACAATTACATTTGTCTTAGAAGGTGGAGGAGATGATGATAACATGAGGAACTTAACTTCTAAATCTTTAGAGTAGAGTTCTGGCGGCTAGAAGCGTGGTATCCTCCAGAGAAAGTCCAAGAATTGCTCCGACTATGACATCATGGGGGATTTTATCATACGCTGGCGCTCCTGCGCCAGCGTATGATCGCCCCGCCGCTGCAAATTCGCAGCCCGATACATGAAGAGGCTTCTGCCCTTCATGTATCGGGCTGCCAGTTGCGCAGCGTCTATCCTACGCAAGGCAGGGCCTTGGCGTAGGATGCCACATAACAGCCATGTCACTCAGCACCCCACATAACAGCCACGTCACGCTGCACCCCACATAACAGCCACATAACGCTGCACCCCACATAACAGCCACTTCACGCTGCACCCCCACATAACAGCCATGTCACTCAGCACCCCACATAAAAGCCACGTCACCCTGCAGCCCCACATAACAGCCATGTCACCCTGTACCCCACATTACATGGAAGATTTACACTGGTACTCACTGCTCAATCGAATATTCAATTTTATGTCAATATGCCGATACAATTTGCTATATAAATATATATATTTTTTTATATTTTATTATGATATATATATTTTTTGGGAGGCAGATAATCAATGAAAGCAAATGGTGGAAACAATGACTTTTTAATACCACGTTTTTTAATACATTTATAAAACTTTTTATAATAATAAAAATGGTTAGAGAAAGGTATATTTTTTTAGGTATAGCGATGAGATTTATGATATGGCCACACAAAGATGCACTTTAAAACTAAACAGAATGGAATTAATTGTCCAAACCAACCACGAGAATGTGATCAGTTTTTTCTGACAACGGTACCGTACCTATAAGAAGAACCGCATCAGTGAGATCAGGAATTCAACCCTGAGGAATAGAGCCAGAGCTCTCGACAACGCGTCGGTGGAAAATCCTTTTTGTCTCATCAGACGAACCATACCTGGGGTGACGTCACCGGTACCTCTGTTAGTCAGATCCAGCGAAGCCACCGGCCGGGGCTTGTGCGCTGATCTGCACCTCGTGGATTATTATTATTTGGTTTGAAGACGCTACACATACGTGAAATATGACCTCGCGGAAAGAGCATTGCTCCACATAAGACTTACGGGACCAGAACCTCATCAACGGAAGGAATCAAACTTCCCATATAGGAGGGGTGCCGCATACAGGTTAGTGCATTGTGCACACTGATGTATAAGTCATTGTAGGACCAATAGTGGTATAGCGGTTTTTGAACCTAATAGTTAAAATCTCATAGCCAGTGCAGGTATCCTTGTTTTTATAGAAGTAATTAATTTGTAGCAGTGGAGAGGCACACTGTCCTTACCAGCGAAGGTTTTTTCTGCTTATAGAAAACATTCAGTCGAATCTATTTACAGCCCTGCGCCAGTGTATATCAAATATAAGTTATAACACACAAGTATATTATACTGCAAATCCTTAGAAAAGGCAGAAAGGCAGCTGTGCAATGCAGGTGTCATGGCCTTCTGTATAGGGTCAGCAGGATAAGCCCTGGCTCTTGAATTTGGGACTGTTCCCGTTTGTGAATGAATTGTGAAATGTTAATGAATTGCAGAAAAACACATTCCTGGGCATAAACGTTTCAATTCTGAGAAATTGTTGGAAATTCTGAAATTTCATAATATTTTTTTTACTAATGTGCCTCAAAGAGAAGAGGGGTCAACCTCATTAGCATGCGAACACCCCCCTCTCCGTGACAACACAAGCCAGGGGGTGGTAGCCAAAAAAAACAATGGGCCTAAATTAAGAAACCAAAGAAACCTCCTTGGAAAGACTTTATTATCCCATTGAGAGGCTGAAGCCCACAGTGCGAGTGACCGCGACTTTCCATTAGCAAGGATAGTATTTTTTTTACTTTTGATTTTATAACTGTTTTTTCTATCTGATTTATTTGTATATTCTTTGATTATTTTTTTGATCTTCTTTTCATTAATTTTTGGCTTTTCTCTCTCTTTTTTTCTCTTAAATTTTTGACTTTTTTGCCCCAAAATTTGCAACTTTTCCACTCGAAGTTAGACTCACAAGAATTTTTGTTGTTATATCTTTAAAATCCAGATGTAGACGTATTAAAATGCCACAATTTTGGTGCATATCTTGTTCAAAAAGTCACAGATATACTCCAGTCCATGCGCAGGAAAAACTGTAGAAAAGATTGAGGAAGATTGTGTGACTTTTAAATCAAAGGTCACAAATAAAAGCACAGATTCAGCTGCCAGATATATGAACCTCCAAGATAAATCAAACAGGTCAAAACCTGGGACAACCAAAAAAAGACACAAATGTCCCGACCAAAGATAATGACCCCTTTAAGTCTCCTTATTTCGAGGAAAGTTATAGCTAATTGGTTTAGCGTAATTTAGTCTTGGACAGGTGGGCAGGGCTTTATGTGATACATTGTGAGGCTCCACCCCCTGATGTGGCGGGTGGAGAGGTTCAGTCAAACGCCAATCCATCTGGCTGAAGCAATTTTGGCCATGGACCTGGACATTGTGGCTCAGGTCCACTCTTCACTACTCATTATTACCTTCCCTGTCTTCATGTATATACATTGCCAGGAGGAACGATTATTACATCCTGATAACATAGACACGTAATATAATAATTTATTATTTATGTTTCGATGTTCTGGTAAATGCAGAAATAACTGGAAGATTATGGAACAAGACAATGGAAGAACAACCCTGTGCTAATCTGCTTCATCACACACGAGCTGAAAAGTCGCGAACAAAGATGAACAAGCCAAAGATTAGACACATGTGCCCCATAGTGCAATAGTGTTATGTGCAAGGAATGGGCAGCTCATATTCTGCAGTCATTCTCTTCTTCTCCCCAGCAGATCAGTTTTTTTATTGTTTTCAGGTCTAAATAAAATGATAAAACATTTTGGGAAAAACACACAACCTAAGAGTCCAGCACTGGAAGCCATTACTGCAAATATCTCCACAGCCACCATGTATTTCCCTCTGGTGCTCAGATAAGCCGGGATCATGGAGATCCAGACACTGCAGAACAGCAGCATGCTGAAGGTGATGTACTTGGCCTCATTAAAACTGTCCGGTAATGTCCTCACCATGAAAGCCAGAAGAAAGCTGCCCGCTGCCAGGAGCCCCATATAACCCAACATGGAGTAGAAGCAGATATCTGACCCCTCATTACACTGAATGATGATCTTCCCAGGAGAAGACTGAGTGTCCAGGTCCTGGAATGGGGGAGAAATAGACAACCAGATGACACAGATGACCACTTGTATGGATGAACACAACAACACTATGGTGTAGGGCAGCTTCACACTCAGCCATCTTCTCCAGGGGCTTCCAGGCTTGGTGGACTTAAAAGCAACACAAACCATCACAGTCTTGGCGAGAAGTGAAGAGACGGCAACTGAGAAGAAAACTCCAAAACTGGTTTCACGTAATCTACAAGTGACATCACTGGGACGACCAAGAAACAAGAAGACAGAGAGGAAGCTGAGGAAGATGGAGACCAGGAGGAGGTAACTCAGGTTCCGGTTATTAGCTCTAACAATAGGAGTGTCCCGGTAGGAAATAAATATTGTGAATATGGAGCCGGTCACAAGACATCCGAAGAGCGAGAGACCGGAGAATACAGAAGCCATTGGGTCATTCTGGTAAGAGAGGAATTCTGTTACTTTGGGGAGACATCGGTCTCTCTCCTCATTCGGCCATTCATCACTTTCACATTGTATACAGTTGTCGGCATCTGTAGGAATATTACAATATATTACATGGTGATAAGGTGTTTTATATATGTGTCTATTTTTCTATATTGTGTTGCATTTGGAGCAACTGACATCTCCCCACTTTAGTTATAATTAATATATAAGTAATTAAGAAAAAGAAAACATAAATATAAAAGTATTTAGTTGGTCACTAATTAATATTATGGATGTAAAATTCAGCAAATCCCTGCAAAAAAGACGCCTTAGGCCCCTTCCACACTAGCGTTGCATTTCACGTCAGGGTGCAATGCGTGAAAAACTGACGTTTTTGGCTGCGTTTTTGTTCCATTTTTCCTTGGAGTCATTAGCGTTTTTGCGTTTTTCACGCGCGTGTTGTTCGCGGTTTTTTGCGTTTTCAGTGCGTTTTTCACGCGCGTTTTTTAAGTCAATGGGATCATTTTTCAAAGGGACCATAGTTCGGGAATAAAATGTGTTATTTAATTGAAAAAGAATGTCATCTGATAAGTTAGCAGATGTATGCAAACATCTGCAATGTGTTCTTTACACACATATATATTGTTCTTCACATACTATTTTGTTCGCACCGTTCCGCGCGTATCTCCCGACAAGTAAGCAGATGTGCCGAACATCTGTAATCTATTCTTCACTGTGTTCTTCATTGTATTTTTCACTTAAATGATCCTGTGTTCACTGTTTTTATTCTATTCTTCACTGTTCTTCACTGTGTTTTTTTAATTAAATGCTCGATCTCGAGCAGGGGAATTATTCATGTCACCTAGCAACCCATCCATTTAAAACGCATTGCACTCGCATTGCACTTGCAATGCTTGCGAGTGCAATGCATTTTTGATGCGTCTCCATAGACTTGAATGGGGTGGGAAAAACGCGCGTGAAACGCAAAAGTAGAGCATGCTGCGATTTTAACGCAAGCACGCGTGTGAAAAACAACGCAAATGAGGAAAGGCCCATTGGAAACAATGGGACAGAGTGCAATGCAAGTTCTGCGCGTCAAAAACGCTAGTGTGGAAGGGGCCTTACTAACTCAGTGCCAAAATATGAAATAAGTTTTGAGGATATAAAGACATAAAGATTTTAATAATAAAACAATAGCATTGTTGTCTCTGTGGTCGCACTGACACAAACAACAAAGTGGACCTGACCTTTGGACCACGCACCAAAAGCCAAAAAAAAAAAAAACTGAAGGTGCAAGAATAAGGCACAGCTGTATTTTTTGGCAAGACTTTGCTTTTTAAAAGAAATAAACAAGACTCCTGAGACACATTTCAGGTTTTGTTGGTTTGAGTGGCAAATTCTTTTTGGTCTAAATAATCAAAAGTGCTTATATTACCCCAAATGACCACATATGGCTCCTGGTGATAAGCATTCGGCCCTTTTGCTCAGGGCAAGTTTACAGTTTACAAGTTTGTTCCTTGCAGATCCTCTCCAGTTCCCTCAGGTTGGATGGTGGACGTTGGTGGAGGCCATTTTCATGTCTTTCCAGAGATGCTCCATTGGGTTTATGTCTGGGCTCTGGTTGGGCCGGTCAGGAATGGTCACAGAGATATTCTGAAGCCTCTGCTGTTATTTTAGCTGTGGGCTTAGGGTCATTGTCTTGTTTAAAGGTTCGGCCCAGTCTGAGGTCCAGAGCATCAGGAAGAGGTACTCATCCAGGATATCTCTGTACTTGGCCGCATTTATCTTTCCTTCCATTACAATCAGTGGTCCTTCAAACCCCCCCCCCCCCCATAGCCTGATGCCGCCCCCCATGTGTCACTGCTGGGATTGGATTTGGCGCCTGGTTTTCTCCACCACTTGGAATTAATGCCAAAAAGTTCAACCTTTGTCTCATCAGGTCAGAGAGTTTAATTCCTCATAGTCTGGGTCCTACATGTGTTTTGCGGACTGTATGCGGCTTTCATATGTCTTGAACTGAGGAGAGGCTTCCGTCAGCAGACTCTGCCATAAAGCCCTGCTGGAGGCTGCAGTGATAGGTGACTCCCATTCTCCTGATGCATCTCTGGAGATCAGCCACAGTGATCTTGGGGTTCTTCTTTACCTCTTTTACCAAGGTTCTTCTCCCATGATTGCTTCATTTGGATGAATGCCCAGATCAAGGAACAGTGTTGATCATCATCATGCCCCCGAGATCCTGCATGTGTTGCTTCCCCGCTGAGGTCCGCCAGAGTTCACCTTCTTCTTCCTGGTCCATGTAAGTGCATTGGTTGCAACACAATTTGCAATGTTAAATCCCGCGCGTAGTCCGAATCCGTCGGATCGTCCGCCGATTTGTGTCATATAAAAGCCAGCGCCGATGCACCAAAATCCGATCGCGTGTGCCAAAAACCCCTGTTAAATGCGGCACAACACGGAAATCGTCGGGAAACCAGACAAAAATGCAGTGCGCGGACCCTTAGTAAATGAGCCCCATTACCCCGCCTATAGACACATAAGAGGGTGGAGCTATGAGTTGCGGGATCTGCAGACAACACATGATTTCAGGAGAAGCACAGTGGGGGCAAAATGGCTGTCACTTGATTTTGCTTGAGGATTGCACCTTACCTCTCCCCTGTTTTGATGTCTAAATAAAGGGGAGCTCCTTTCCATTCCCCTGAATTTATACTATATGACTCAATGGGGGACGTGTATCTTTAGTTCTACAGGTTTTTTTTTTTTTTTGCTGTGGTTTCTCAAGTTCATCTTTATCTTTTTACTTATTTATTACCGTATATACTTGTGTATAAGCCGAGTTTTTCGGCACAAAAAATGTGCTGAAAAACGTCCCCTCGGCTTATACACGAGTCAATACTTAATATATATACAGCCAGTCCCCGGGTTACATACAAGATAGGGTCTGTAGGTTTGTTCTTAAGTTGAATTTGTATGTAAGTCGGAACTGTATATTTTATCATTGTAACCCCAGCCAGAACTTTTTTGGTCTCTGTGACAATTGGATTTTAAAAATGTTGGGTTGTCATAAGAATCAGGATTAACACTAAAGCTTCATTACAGACGCCATGGATAATTGTTATAGCTGATCATTGTAGCCTAGGACTAAAGTAGAACAAATTACCAATATCCAGAGGTCCGTTTGTAACTAGGGGTCGTATGTAAGTCGAGTGTTCTTAAGTAGGGGACTGCCTGTACTTCAAAATATATATTCAATATATATTCAAAAAATAATAAACTTATATACTCACCCTCCGGTGGCCCCGACGTGCAGCGCTGCTCCCCCGATGTCCGCGCGGGTCCTCTTCTGGCTTACGCGCCCGTCTTCTTGCTTCTCTAACTTCGTGCCGGGCGCCGCCATGTTCTTCTTCCAGGCGGCGCCTAGTATGACATCAGCAGTGGCGCGTCATTCGAGGCGCCGTGCGGGGGAGAACAGTGGAGAAGACGGGCACGGAAGCCAGAAGAGGACCCGCGCTGACATCGGGGGAGCAGCGCTGCACGTCGGGGCCACAAGTTTATTATTTTTTTTTAACACTGGGCAGGCTGTATACTACTGGGGGCTGTGCTGTATACTACTGGGGGCTGTGCTGTATACTACTGGGGGCTGTGCTGTATACTACTGGGGGCAGGCTGGCTACATACTGGGGGGGTCTGTGACCAATGCATTTCCCTACCTCGGCTTATACTCGAGTCAATAGGTTTTCCGAGTTTTTGATGGTAAAATTAGGGGTCTCGGCTTATACTCGAGTATATACGGGTACTATTTTTTTGCTTACTTTTGCCACTTTTTAGGTGCAAATCTGAGGAAGGAAATTCCTTTCCTTGGACCCTGTTTTAACATGTATATTGGAATTATTTGCTTTAATTGTTTAAAATTTTGCACATAAACATTGCTCTCAGTATTGCATTTACAAAACGCATGCTTTAACGTAACATTAACATATGCTCTAACACAGTGACAAAGCATGTGTTTGTTAATGTTATATTATCAGTGTTAACACATTGTTAACATATGCATTTTTAAACACAATATTGACAGCAATGTAAAGAGGCAAATCTCCTCTTCTAAGCTGTTAGAAGCCTCAAATCCAATATTTACAGCAGTGTCCTCTCCTGTTTATAACCCCTCACATGGCTTGTATCCTCTCCTTTATATAACCCCCTCACATGGCTTGTATCCTCTCCAGTATATAACCCCTCACATGGCTTGTGTCCTCTCCTGTATATAACCCCCTCACATGGCTTGTATCCTCTCCTTTATATAACCCCCTCACATGGCTTGTATCCTCTCCAGTATATAACCCCTCACATGGCTTGTGTCCTCTCCTGTATATAACCCCCCTCACATGGCTTGTATCCGCTCCTGTTATACAACCCTCACAATGGCTTGTATCCTCTCCTTATATAACCCTCACATGGCTTGTTTTCCTCTCCTGTTATAACCCCACATGGCTTGTATCCCTCCTGTATATAACCCTAACTACATGGCTTTTGTCCTCTCTGTATATACCCTCACATGGCTTGTTCCTCCCTGTAATACCCCTCACATGGCGTTATCCAACTCTCGTATATAATCCCTCACTGGCTTGTGTCCTCTCCTGTATATAACCCCTCACATGGCTTGATCCTCTCCTTATATAACCCTCACATGGCTGTGTCCTCTCCTGTATATAACCCCCTCACAGTGGCTTGTATCCTCTCCTTATATACCCCACCACATGGTGGTTATCCTCTCCGTATATAAACCCCTCACTGCTTGTTCCTCTCCTGTATATAACCCTCACTGGCTTGTATCCCTCGTATATAACCCTGCACATGGCTGTGTCCTCTCCTGTATATAAACCCTCACACCTGTCCTCTTATATAACCCCTCACATGGCTGTGTCCTCTCCTGTATATACCCCCCACATGGCTTGTATCCCTCTTATATACCCCTCACATGGCTTGTATCCTTCCTGTATATACTCCCCCCACGATACATTCGGTATCTCTCCTGTATAACCCCCTCACATGGCTTGTTTACTCTCCTGTATATAACCCCTCACATGGCCTTGCTTCCACTCCTGTATTATAACCCCTCACATGGCTTGTATCCTCTCTTGTATATAACCCCTCAATGGCTTGTATCCTCTTCCTGTATATAACCCCCTCACATGCGTGTGTCCTCTCCGTAATAACCCCTCACATGGCTTGTATCCTCTCCTTTTATAACCCCTCCATGTCTGTATCCTCTCCTTAATATACACCCCCACATGCTTGTATCCTCCTCTCTGATATATAACCCCCTCACATGGCTGTACCCGCTCCTTTATATACCCCCTCACATGGCTTTACCTCTCCTGTATATAACCCCTCACATGGCTTGTATCCTCTCCTGTATATAACCCCCTCACATGGCTTGTATCCTCTCCTGTATATAATCCCCTCACTGGCTTGTATCCTCGCCTGTAATAACCCCCTCACAGGGCTGTACCTCTCCGATATATAAACCATCACATGGCTTGGTATCCTCTCCTGTATATAACCCCACTCACTGTTCCTCTCTGTATAAACCCCTATGTCTGATGTGTATATAACCCCCCTCCCCGGCTTGTTCGACTCTCCTGATATAACCCCCCCACATGGCTTGAATCCTCGTGTTATAACCCCTCACATGCTTGTATCCTCTCCTGTATATAACCCCCTCAATCATGGCTTGGTTACTCCTCTTCCTGTATATAACCCTCACATGGCTTGTGTCCTCTCCTTGTATATAACCCCCTCACATGGCTTGTACCTCCCTTATAAACCCTCTCACATGGCTTGTATCCCTCTCCGTATATAACCCCTACCTGGCTTGTGTCCTCCTCGTGTATATAACCCCTCACATGGCTTGTATCCTTCCTTTAATAACCCTGCACTGGCTGTGTCCTCCTCCTGGATAAAACCCTACATGGCTTGTAGTCCTCTCCTGTATATAAACCCCTCACATGGCTTTTGTGCCTTCTCACTGTATTAACCCCCACATGGCTTGTATCCTCCTCCGTATATAACCCCCTACACATGGCTTGTATCCTCTCCTGTAATACACCCCCTCACATGTTCCGTTACCTCTCCTGTTGTTATCCCCTCACATGGCTTGTGTTCTCTCCTGTATATCCAAGGCCTTGCGCCATCCTGTAGTATAACCCCCACATGGCTTGTATCCTCTCGTGTATATACCCTCACATGGCGTGTATCCTCTCCTGTAATATAATCCCTAACAGGTTGTTCTCTCCTGATATAACCCCCAATCTGTACTCTCTGTATAACCCTCACATGGCTTGTATCCTCTCCTGTATATAACCCTCACATGGCTTGTATCCTCTCCTGTATATATACACTCCCTCACATGCATTTAACGCATCTCCTATAACCCCTCACATATGGCTTGTAACCTCTCGTATATATACCCCTCACATGGCTTGTATCCTCTCCTGTATAACCCCCTCACATGGCTGTATCCTCTCTGTATATAACCCACATGGATGTAATCCTCTCCGATATACCATGTCACATGGCTTGTATCCTCTCCTGTATAACAACCTATGTATCCTCTCCTGTATATAACCCCTCTATGGCTTGTATCTCTCGCTGTATATAACCCCCCTCACATGGTTTGTTTTCCTCTCTCCTGTATATAACTCCCCCTCACATAGGCTTGATACCTTCCGTATATAACCCCTCACATGGCTTGTGTTCTCATCCTTGACTGTACTCCCCACATGGCTTTGTAGCTTTCGTGATATAGCCCCTCACATGCTTTGTATCCCTCTCCTTATATACCCCGTCACATGGCCGTGTAGGCCTCCTCTCGTATATAACCCCTCAACTGGCTTGTATCTTCTTCTTGATTAACACCTAACATGGCTTGTGTCCTCTCCCTTATATAACCCCCGCACATGGGCCGGGTGAGCCGCCGCTATAGATACCCCTCACATGGCTTGTATCCTCTCCTGTATATAACCCCCTCACATGGCTTGTATCCTCTCCTGTATATAACCCCTCACATGGCTTGTATCCTCTCCTATATATAATGCCTCACATGGCTTGTATCCTTTCCTATATATGATTCCTCACATGGCTTGTATCCTCTCCTGTATATAACCCCCTCACATGGCTTGTATCCTCTCCTGTATATAACCCCCTCACATGGCTTGTATCCTCTCCTGTATATAACCCCCTCACATGGCTTGTGTACTCTCCTGACCTGTCTCCCCACATGGCGGGTAAGGTGTCTTCTGTATTTTACAACATTGTGATAGTTGTGCTTTTAGATATCACAGTCAAAAATAACTGCAGCAACTAATCAGCAGCAGCGCATGGAGGTGCCTATTGCTTGCCAATACAGAAGGGAGCCCCTCTCAGGTTTAGAGACCTATCATTTGGGGTAATAGATGAGCTGAATATTCACAATATACTGCTATACAGTTGGTAAAACATCCCGCAGTCCAACAGTAACAGTGATGAAGGATAGCATGTGTACATTAACCGGTTAACAATCGCCTGCCGTGTATTCACAGCGGGGGTCGGGTCCCGGTGCATGGAGAGGGCTCACGGGCTGGTAAGTCTTTGCTGCATATTGCCTTCATCGATGAGCGGCGATCTGTCGCAATGACAGCCTCAGGTCTTCCGAAGACCCGAGGCTGTCTCGTTTTAACCTTTTCATTACATTGTGCTATCAGCACATTGTAATGAATGGGGAGGAAAATCCCCATATACTGCCCTTCTGTAGTATGGCAGTATATGATAGGATCGATCAGACAACCTCGGGTTAAAGTACCCTAGGGAGTCTGAAAAATGGTAAAAATAAAAAGTAAAAAAAAGTAAAAAAAAAATTATAATAAAAAAACCTAAAAATTAAATTATATTAACGGTTTTTCACTCCATTTAACCCCGTAACGGAAAGTAGCGCCCAAAGCAGAAAATGGCACTTTTTTGCCATTTTGAAAAATATGTAAAAATTCTATAATAAGTGCTCAAAATGTCGTACGGTCCTAAAAATGATATAATTGAAAACATAATCAAAAGTCGCAAAAAATGACACCACCTACAGCTCCGTACAGCAAAGTATGAAAAAGTTATTAGCGCCAGAAGACGGCAAAATAAAAAAAAAACATTTTTGTACAGGAGGTATTAATTTTTGTAAATGTATGAAAACATAAAGCCTATACAAATTTGGTATCCCCGTGATCGTACCGACCCAAATAATAAAGCAGACATGTCATTTGGGGCGCACAGTGATAGCCGTAAAATCCAAGCCCACAAGAAAACGTTGCAAATGCGTTTTTTTTACCATTTTCAATGCATTTGGAATTTTTTTCCCGCTTCCCAGTACACGGCAGGAATAGTCAATGAAGTGCATCCATCACTCCATCACTATGAAGTGCAATTTGTTACGCAGAAAACAAGCCAGAGCTCTTTACGTGTAAAAATAAAAAAGTTATAGATCTTTGAAGGTGGGGAGTGAATAATGGAAATGAAAAAACAGGAAAGGGCCCGGTCCTTAACCGGTTAAACAGCAAAATATGCATTTTAAATATCTGTGATGGGTATATGCTGTATCTGCAACATCCCCCACTGGGGCCTAGCCTTTCCTTGGGGCCTGGAAGCAGCCGGGGCCCAGAATACCGGAGTGGCTGGTGGTTGCGGCCTAGGGCACGCTGTGGTCACGGTGCTTGGTATGGGGACCGGAGGGCTGTCCTACAGCCTGGCAGCTCTCCAGCAGGTGGTGTGTGCAAGAAATATGGAGGGAGAGGCTGATGTACTGGTTCTCTCTGGGGCAACCCCTGAGTGTCTGTAAGATAGGTCCCTGGGTAATGGATGGACAGCCCGTGGTGGTAACAGCCGTATCCAGGGATCAGACGGAGGCAATGTTGTGCATATCAACTCACGGTTATTTATTGTACAACAGGTAGCAGGCAACGGGCCTAAATGGTCAACAGCAAGTTCTGGATTCTGGTACTGGAGTGGTTGTGGAGAGTGGTCCTCAGGAATAAAGCACCAGCCTGGTAGTAGATGCAGGCTGGGATAATTGAGGTGGAGCTGTGTCCAAATTGTGGAAGCTGCAGCTCTGGGTTAGAGTCTCCTGGGATTGGTATCTGTGACAGCACTGAAGGTCTGCTGCACACACTGTCTCTCTGTTCACCCTGACTCTGCAGACTGGACCATGTGCTCCCTCTGCACAGGGGTTGTATACCCCCCCCCCTGGTGAGGTGGTAGCACCTCTCCAATCACACTCCAGTTTACAATACAGCCAACTGATTGGATAACATCTTACACCCATGTAACTATTGCCTTTCCAGGCAGAGGCTACAGCTGCAGATTACCTAAGTTCTCCCTGCATTATCCTCTGGGTGATTTGATTGGCTCACCAGATGGATCATGAGAGGGAGAGGGTGCTATTCGCAACTACCCCCATGCCTGCACTTTGGCAGGGGTGTTGCATATCTGTGATGTGTATATGCTGTATGGTGTGCATATACTGTAAGTGTGTATATATACTGTACATTTGTATATGGCACTGTATGCATGTGTCTGTGTTTGATGTGTGTGCTCATAAGTGTATAAATGTGTGATTGTAATTTGCAGGAATGAGTATAAAAATAAATATATTTTTTATGGAGCCCTGCCTCCCCTAGGCGTCTACACCTTTAATTTTAGATTGGGCTCATGCACAAGGCCATGGATTCCACAGCCCATATAATGAGCTGTCGGCCCAGAACACAAAACATAGGGCAGGTCCCTTTACTCCCTGTATTGTTTTATTATTGTTATTGTCAATATTCTCATATCCAGCTGCTCTTATACTTCTCCGGTCTCTATAACATCGGAGGTGCCCCCCCTCTATGACTCTCCTACTATACTACCATATACCTGCTATATTGGAGATCTCTCCCTCTGAACATCGGACGCAGTCATAGCAGCAGATGTGAATGGTTTCTCCTGGCTTTTTCCTGCTTCCAGGTAAACACGGATCTGAGCAGCGGGAGACTGGGATCTGAGGGGAAAGACAAGAAAAATTTACCGGAAAGACAAAATCACAATGTACTTGTATGATAAAGCCTGCTTCACCCGCCTCTACTAAGAATGTGCCTCCCTCATGGCATAGGGCAGTACTGGTGGACATATGGCACGCAGAGTCCTCTTTGTGAACATGTGACCATCTCCAAAGCCTTGTCTAGTATCATCAGTGGAGCTCTGGCCAGGCACGAAATGCTGCTCCACACCAAGAGCTCCAGTGATCTGTCCCACTGAAGGCTGCATCAGCTGTGCCCAGTGCAGATAAGAAGATGCAGCCCCTCAGTAGGTTGCGGCTGCTGTGTGTGCCACAGACTGCACTTTAAAGCGGTTTTCCCACCTGTGGATGGGGCCTCACTAGCTGATCGGTAGGGGTCTCAGTGCTGAGAGTGCAGCACTCAGCAATCTCCGTCAGCTGCTTAGAGATAAATGGAGCAGAAAGGGCATGCGTGGCCGCCTGCTCCATGCATCTCAGGTAGCAACGAGGGGAGTATCGGAGGTACCTGGGACCCCATCGGACCCCCCGTTCTCGTGATCTATGGGGGTCTCATCACTTAACTTGTTTGGTGGGAAAACCCCTTTAAGTGACCGGCAGCGACTTTGCGCCTCTTTTCAGTCCGCCGAAAGAAAAATATACGGATTAAATAAGGCAAGACATGCACTACTGTGGTGAGTACATCCTATAGGTGTGCGCTTATAATGATGATAGACGAGAAAATGGGAATATAGGTGATGTTTACAAGTACAACAGGGTGTGGCTTTCAAGTAAAAGTAACACATTACCCCGCCTACAGACACTTAAAGGGGTGGGGCCTTGAGTTGAGAGATCTGCGGACACCACATGATTTCAGTCATGAGAAGACCTGCCAAATAGAATTCACCAGTCCTTTACAAATCCCATGCTATTTGCAAAATTTGGTCCATGAGCAGGCAAACAGATTCCTAATTCTTCAGTCTCTGCCCCTGCGCAGGACTGTTATCACAGTATGGAGGTAATAATCACTGTATAGCATAAACATTATTCACTGTATGAGGATAATATTCATCACTGTATGAGGGTAATATTTATCATTGTTTGGTGGCAATATTCCTATTATTATGGTGGTAATCATCACTGTATGGGGGTACAAATCATTACTGTATGGAGAGAATAATCATCCCTGTATGGAGAGAATAATCATCACTGTATGGAGTGAATATTCATCACTGTATGAGGATAATATTCATCACTGTATGAGGATAATATTCATCACTGTATGAGGGTAATGTTCATCACTGTATGGAGGTGAATATTCATCACTGTAGGGATAATATCCATCACTGTTTGGAGGGAATATTCATCACTGTATGGGGGTAATATTCATCACTGTATGGAGGGAATATTCATCACTGTATGGAGGGAATATTCATCACTGTATGGAGGGACTATTCATACTGTATAGCGGGAATATTCATCACTGTATGAGGATAATATTCATCACTGTATGGGGGAATATTCATCACTGTATGGAGGGGATATTCATCACTGTAGAGGATAATATTCATCACTGTATGGAGGGAATATTCATCACTGTATGGGGTAATATTCATCACTGTATGGAGGGAATATTCATCACTGTATGGAGGGAATATTCATCACTGTATGAGGATATATCCATCACTGTTTGGAGGGAATATTCATCACTGTTTGGAGGGAATATTCATCACTGTTTGGAGGGAATATTCATCCCTGTATGGGGATAATATTCATCACTGTATGGATGTAATATTCACACTGTATGGGGGTAATATTCATCACTGTATGGAGAGAATATTATCCTGTATGGAGGGAATATTCATCACTGTATGAGGATAATATCCATCACTGTATGAGGTGTGAGATAGTGACTGGTAAGGTGGAGGGAAATTGCTATATTTCCCCTAGATTTCTCTCATATGTCTTCTAGGGGACAGGGGGTGTACATCTCACCCAGGGAAAGCTGAGTGAGATGTAGAAGATCCAGGGAGACTTGATGTCCTTAGCAAGACATAGCTTGCTAAAGGATCGGGTAAATCCTATTTCGGGCCTGGATTTTTGGAATGACTGGCAGGCTGGTAGTGGGGCTAGTCATTCCCTTCCTGTCCAGCACTGGTTTTCCTGGTTGCTTCAGGAAACCCAGGTGTTGGAGCTCAGCTCCAACTAGAGCTTTAAAAGGATTGCACTCTGTGCTTCACAAAGGGGGGGACATGTGGAGAGGCAGAACCTGACTCTATTCTCCTGCACTGAGGCCTGCGAGCCTAATACGGACTGTGTGTGTCACGTGAGGTAAAACCCACGTTTTGTTTTGTTTCGGGTGGCTGGTAGTACGCCCCCCGAGTAGTCAGGGAAGACTCTGTGGTAGTTAGAGTTCAGCCGAGCAGGTGTTTATTTTAGCCTGAAGTAACTCTTGTGTCACTGTCTCTCATGCGATTTCTGGCTAATTTTACCTCTTCCTACCAAGCTAGTTCCCACAGAGGATAATATTCATCACTGTATGGGGTATTGCATTGGTAATTTCCATTTTGGGTCACTCACGTATGGGACCTTTCTTTGGGAATATCTCACTGTATGGGATAATATTAAACATCACTGTATGAGGATAATTCTATCACTGTTATGAGGGATAATTCATCACTGTATGAGGATAATATTCCTCACGTATGGGGTAATATTCATCACTGTATGGGGATAATATTCATCACTGTATGAGGATAATATTCATCACTGTATGGAGGGAATATTCATCACTGTATGGGGGTAATATTCATCACTGTATGGAGGAATATTCATCACTGTATGAGGATAATATTCATCACTGTATGGGATAAGTCATCACTGTATAAGGAATATTCATCACGTATGAGGGATATTATCTATGAGGAATTCATCACTGTATGAGGTAATATTCATCACTGTCTGGGGGGGGTAATATCTCGATGTTGAGGTATATTCATCACTGTATGAGGATAATATTCATCACTGTATGGAGGAAATGCATCACTGTATGGGGTATATGCTTCACTGTATTGGACGTAATATTCCATCAGAAGGGGATAATATTCATCACTGTACTGCACCCCAAATAACAGCCACGTCATGCTGCACCCCAGACAACAGCCATGTCACGCTGCACCCCACACAACAGCCATGTCACGCTGCCACCCACTCAAAAAAAACAGCCACGTCATGCTGCACCCCAGACAACAGCCTTGTCACGCTGCACCCCACACAACATCCAGTCACGCTGCACCCCATATAACAGCCATGTCACGCTGCACCCCACATAACAGCCATTTACAGCAGCCACCCACATACAGCACTGCATGCTGCACCCCACACAAACAGCCATGTCACGCAGCCACACACATAACAGCCATGTCACGCAGACACCCACCACAGCCATGTCACGCTACACCCCACATAACAGCCACGTCACCCTGCAGCCCCACATAACAGCCACGTCACGCTGCACCCCACATAACAGCCATGTAACGCTGCACCCCACATAACAGCCATTTCACGCAACACTCCACATAACAGCGACGTCACACTGCACCCCACATAACAGCCATGTAAGCTGCATCCCCACATAACAGCCATTTACGTAGCACCCATATAACAGCCACGGCACGCTTCAGCCCCACATAACAGCCACGTCAAGCTGCACCCCACATAACAGCCATTTCACGCAGCACCCCATAACAGCCACGGCACGCTGCACCCCCCCACTAGCAGCCACGGCACGCTGCACCCCACATAACAGCAACGTCAAGCTGCATGCCACATAACAGCCATTCACTCTGCACCCCCACATAACAGCCACGTCACGCTGCACCCCACTAACGGTAACGTCACGCTGCACCCCAAATGACAGCCACGTCACGCTGCATGCCACATAACAGTCATTTCACGCAGCACTCCACCTAACAGCCACATAGGGCTGCACCACACATAACAGCCACGTCACGCTGCACCCCCACTAACAGCCACGTCACCCTGCAGCCCCACATAACAGCCATGTCACTCAGCACCCCACATAACAGCCACGTCAGCTGCACCCCCACATAGCAGCCACGGCACGCTGCACCCCAAATAACAGCCACGTCACGCGCATGCCACATAACAGCCATTTCACTCTGCACCCCCACAATAACAGCCACGTCACGCTGCAACCCACCATAACGGTAACGTCACGCTGCACCCCAAATGACAGCCACGTCACGCTGCATGCCACATAACAGTCATTTCACGCAGCACTCCACATAACAGCACATAGGGCTGCACCACACATAACAGCCACGTCACGTGCCACCCCACATAACAGCCACGTCACCCTGCAGCCCCAATAACAGCCATGTCACTCAGGCACCCCACATAACAGCCAAGTCACGCTGCCACCCCACATAACAGCCACATAACGCTGCACCCCACATAACAGCCACTTCACGCTGCACCCCCACATAACAGCCCTGTCACTCAGCACCCACATAAAAGCCACGTCACCCTGCAGCCCCACATAACAGCCATGTCACCCTGTACCCCATTACATGGAAGATTTACACTGGTATCACTGCTCAATCGAATATTCAATTTATGTCAATATGCCGATACAATTGTATATAAATATATATATTTTTTTATATTTTATTATGAAATATATTTTTTGGGGAGGCAGATAATCAATGAAAGCAAATGGTGGAAACAATGACTTTTTAATACCACGTTTTTAATACATTTATAAAACTTTTTATAATAATAAAATGGTTAGAGAAAGGTATATTTTTTAGGTATAGCGATGAGATTTATGATATGGCCACACAAAGATGCACTTTAAAACTAAACAGAATGGAATTAATTGTCCAAACCAACCACGAGAATGTGATCAGTTTTTTCTGACAACGTGGACCGTACCTATAAGAAGAACCGCATCAGTGAGATCAGGAATTCAAACCTGAGGAATAGAGCCAGAGCTTCGACAACGCGTCGGTGGAAAATCCTTTTGTCTCATCAGACGAACATACCTGGGGTGACGTCACGGTACCTCTGTTAGTCAGATCCAGCGAAGCCACGGCCGGGGCTTGTGCGCTGATCTGCACCTCGTGGATTATTATTATTTGGTTTGAAGACGCTACACATACGTGAAATATGACCTCGCGCGGAAAGAGCATTGCTCCACATAAGACTTACGGGACCAGAACCTCATCAAAGGAAGGAATCAAACTTCCCATATAGGAGGGGTGCCGCATACAGGTTAGTGCATTGTGCACACTGATGTATAAGTCATTGTAGGACCAATAGTGGTTAGCGGTTTGAACCTAATAGTTAAAATCTCATAGCAGTGCAGGTATCCTGTTTTTATAGAAGTAATTAATTTGTAGCAGTGGAGAGGCACACGTCCTTACCAGCGAAGGTTTTTTCTGTGATAGAAAAAATTCAGTCGAATCTATTTACAGCCCTGCGCCAGTGTATATCAAATATAAGTTTAACACACAGTATATTATAATGCAAATCCTAGAAAAGGCAGAAAGGCAGCTGTGCAATGCAGGTGTCATGGCCTTCTGTATAGGGTCAGCAGGATAAGCCCTGGTCTGAATTTGGGACTGTTCCCGTTTGTGAATGAATTGTGGAAATGTTAATGAATTGCAGAAAAACACATTCCTGGGCATAAACGTTTCAATTCTGAGAAATTGTTGGAAATTCTGAAATTTCATAATATTTTTTTTTACTATGTGCCTCAAAGAGAAGAGGGGTCAACCTCATTAGCATGCGAACACCCCCCTCTCCGTGACAACACAAGCCAGGGGGTGGTAGCCAAAAAAAACAATGGGCCTAAATTAAGAAACCAAGAACCTCCTTGGAAAGACTTTATTATCCCATGAGAGGCTGAAGCCCACAGAGGCGAGTGACCGCGACTTTCCATAGCAAGGATAGTATTTTTTTACTTTTGATTTTTATAACTGTTTTTTCTATCTGATTTATTTGTATATTTTTGATTATTTTTTTGATCTTTTTTCATTAATTTTTGGCTTTTCTCTCTCTTTTTTTCCTAAATTTTGACTTTTTGCCCCAAAATTTGCAACTTTCCACTCGAAGTTAGACTCACAAGAATTTTGTTGTTTATCTTTAAAAATCCAGATGTAGACGTATTAAAATGCCACAATTTTGGTGCATATCTTGTTCAAAAGTCACAGATATACTCCAGTCCATGCGCAGGAAAAACTGTTGTAGAAAAGATTGAGGAAGATTGTGTGACTTTTAAATCAAAGGTCACAAATAAAAGCACAGATTCAGCTGCCAGATATATGAACCTCCAGATAAATCAAACAGGTCAAAACCTGGGACAACCAAAAAAAAGACACAAAGTCCGACCAAAGATAATGACCCCTTTAAGTCTCCTTATTTCGAGGAAAGTTATAGCTAATTGGTTTAGCGTAATTTAGTCTTGACAGGTGGGCAGGGCTTTATGTGATAAATGGAGGCTCACCACCTGATGTGGCGGGTGGAGAGGTTCAGTCAAACGCCAATCCATCTGGCTGAAGCAATTTGGCCATGGACCTGGACATGTGGCTCAGGTCCACTCTTCACTACTCATATTACCTTCCCTGTCTTCATGTATATACATTGCCAGGAGGAAACGATTATTACATCCTGATAACCAGACAGTTATAATAAATTATTATTTATGTTTCGATGTTCTGGAAATGCAGAAATAACTGGAAGATTATGGAACAAGAACAATGGAAGAACAACCCTGTGCTAATCTGCTTCATCACACACGAGCTGAAAAGTCGCGAACAAAGATGAACAAGCCAAAGATTAGACACATGTGCCCCATAGTGCATAGTGTTATGTGCAAGGAATGGGCAGCTCATATTCTGCAGTCATTCTCTTTCTCCCCAGCAGATCAGTTTTTTTATTGTTTTCAGGTCTAAATAAAATGAAAAACATTTTGGGAAAAACACACAACCTAAGAGTCCAGCACTGGAAGCCATTACTGAAATATCTCCACAGCCACCATGTATTTCCTCTGGTGCTCAGATAAGCCGGGATCATGGGATCCAGACACTGCAGAACAGCAGCATGCTGAGGTGATGTACTTGGCCTCATTAAAACTGTCCGGTAATGTCTCACCATGAAAGCCAGAAGAAAGCCCGCTGCCAGAGCCCCATATAACCAAATGGTAGTAGAAGCAGATATCTGACCCCTCATTACACTGAATGATGATCTTCCAGGAGAAAGACGAGTGTCCAGTCCTGGAATGGGGGACAGAAATAGACAACCAGATGACACAGATGACCACTTGTTGGATGAACACAACAACACTAGTGTGTAGGGCAGCTTCACACTCAGCCATCTTCTCCAGGGGCTCCAGGCTTGGTGGACTTAAAAGCAACACAAACCATCACAGTCTTGGCGAGAAGTGAAGGAAGGACGGCAACTGAGAAGAAAACTCCAAAACTGGTTTCACGTAATCTACAAGTGACATCACTGGGACGACCAAGAAACAAGAAGACAGAGAGGAAGCTGAGGAGAGATGGAGACCAGGAGGAGGTAACTCAGGTTCCGGTTATTAGCTCTAACAATGGAGTGTCCCGGTAGGAAAATATTGTGAATATGGAGCCGGTCACAAGACATCCGAAGAGCGAGAGACCGGAGATACAAGAAGCCATTGGGTCATTCTGGTAAGAGAGGATTCTGTTACTTTGGGGAGACATCGGTCTCTCTCCTCATTCGGCCATTCATCACTTTCACATTGTATACAGTTGTCGGCATTGTAGGAAATATACAATATATTACATGGTGATAAGGGTGTTTTATATATGGGTCTATTTTTCTATATGTGTGTGCATTTGGAGCAACTGACATCTCCCCACTTTAGTTATAATTAATATATAAGTAATTAAGAAAAAGAAAACATAAATATAAAGTGATTTAGTTGGTCACTAATTAATATTATGGATGTAAATTCAGCAAATCCCTGCAAAAAAGACGCCTTAGGCCCCTTTCCACATATCGTTGACATTCACGTCAGGGGCAATGCGTGAGAAAAACTGAGTTTTTGGCTGCGTTTTGTTCCATTTTTCCTTGGAGTCATTAGCGTTTTTGCGTTTTTCAAGCGCGTGTTGTTCGCGGTTTTTTTGCGTTTTCAGTGCGTTTTTCACGCGCGTTTTTTAAGTCAATGGGTCATTTCAAAGGGACCATAGTTCGGGAATAAAATGTGTTATTTAATTGAAAAAGAATGTCATCTGATAAGTTAGCAGATGTATGCAAACATCTGCATGTGTTCTTTACACACATATATATTGTTTCTTCACATACTATTTTGTTCGCACCGTTCCGCGCGTATCTCCGACAAGTAAGCAGATGTGCGAACATCTGTAATCTATTCTTCACGTGTGTTCTTCAGTATTTTCACTTAAATGATCCTGTGTTCACGTTTTATTTTATTCTTCACTGTTCTTCACTGTGTTTTTTTAATTAATGCCGATCCCGAGCAGGGGAAATATTCATGTCACCTAGCAACCCATCCATTAAAACGCATTGCACTCATTGCACTTGCAATGCTTGGAGTGCAATGCATTTTTGATGCGTCTCCATAGACTTGAATGGGGTGGGAAAAACGCGCGTGAAACGCAAAAGTAGAGCATGCTGCGATTTTAACGCAAGCACGCGTGTGAAAACAACGCAAATGAGGAAAGGCCCATTGGAAACAATGGGACAGAGTGCAATGCAAGTTCTGCGGTCAAAACGCTAGGTGGAAGGGGCCTTACTAACTCAGTGCCAAAATGAAATAAGTTTGAGGATATAAAGACATAAGATTTTAATAATAAAACAATAGCATGTTGTCTCTGTGGTCGCACTGACACAAACAACAAAGTGGACCTGACCTTTGGACCACGCACCAAAAGCCAAAAAAAAAAAAACGAAGGTTGCAAGAATAAGGCACAGCTGTATTTTTTGGCAAGGACTTTGCTTTTTAAAAGAAAAAACAAGACTCCTGAGACACATTTCAGGTTTTGTTGGTTTGAGTGGCAAATTCTTTTTGGTTAAATAATCAAAGTGCTATATTACCCCAAATGACCACAATGGTCTGGTTGATAAGCATTCGGCCCTTTTGCTCAGGGCAAGTTTACAGTTTTACAAGTTGTCGCTGCGATCCTCCAGTTCCTCAGGTTGGATGGTGGAAGTGTGTGGAGGCCATTTTCATGTCTTTCAGAGATCTCCATTGGGTTATGTATGGGCTTGGTTGGGCCGGTCAGGAATGGTCACAGAGATATTCTGAAGCCTCTGCTGGTATTTAGCTGTGGGTTAGGGTCATTGTTTGTTTAAAGGTTCGGCCCAGTCTGAGGTCCAGAGCATACAGGAAGAGGTACTCATCCAGGATATCTCTGTACTTGGCCGATTATCTTTCTCCATTACAATCAGTGGTCTTCAAACCCTCCCCCCCCCATAGCTGATGCCGCCCCCCATGTGTCACTGCTGGATTGGATTTGGCGCCTGGTTTTCTCACCACTTGGAATTAATGCCAAAAGTTCAACTTTGTCTCATCAGGTCAGAGAGTTTAATTCCTCATAGTCTGGGTCCTACATGTGTTTTGCGGACTGTATGCGGCTTTCATATGTCTTGAACTGAGGAGAGGCTTCCGTCAGCAGACTCTGCCATAAACCTGCTGGAGGCTGCAGTGATAGGTGACTCCATTCCCTGATGCATCTCTGGAGATCAGCCACAGTGATCTTGGGGTTCTTCTTTACCTCTTTTACCAAGGTTCTTCTCCCATGAATGCTTCATTTGGATGAATGCCCAGATCAAGGACAGTGTTGAATCATCATGCCCCCGGACTCATGCATGTGTTGCTTCCCGCTGAGAGGCCGCCAGAGTTCACTTCTTCTTCTGGTCCATGTAAGTGCATTGGTTTGCAACACAATTTGCAATGTTAAATCCGCGCGTAGTCCGAATCGTCTGGATCGTCCGCGCGATGTTGTCATATAAAAAGCCAGCGCCGATGCACCAAAATCCGATCGCTGTGCCAAACACCCTGTTAATGCGGCACAAACAGGAAATCGTCGGGAAACCAGACAAAAATGCAGTGCGCGGACCCTTAGTAAATGAGCCCCATTTACCCCGCCTATAGACACATAAGGGTGGAGCTATGAGTTGCGGGAATCTGCAGAAAAACATGATTTCGGAGAAGCACAGTGGGGGCCAAAATGGCGTCACTTGATTTGCTTGAGGATGCACCTTACCTCTCCCTGTTTTGATGTCTAAATAAAGGGGAGCTCCTTTCCATTCCCCTGAATTTATACTATATGACTCAATGGGGGACGTGTATCTTAGTTCTACATGTTTTTTTTTTTTTGCTGTGGTTTCTCAAGTTCATCTTTATTTTTTACTTATTTATTACCGTATATACTGTGTATAAGCCGAGTTTTTTCGGCACAAAAAAATGTGCGTGAAAAACGTCCCCTCGGCTTATACACGAGTCAATACTTAATATATATACAGCCAGTCCCGGGTTACATACAAGATAGGGTCTGTAGGTTGTTTTAAGTTGAATTTGTATGTAAGTCGGAACTGTATATTTTATCATTGTAACCCCAGCCAGAACTTTTTGGTCTCGTGTGACAATTGGATTTAAAAATGTTGGGTTGTCATAAGAATCAGGATAACACTAAAGCTTCATTACGACGCCCATGGATAAATTGTTATAGCTGATCATTGTAGCCTAGGACTAAAGTAGAACAAATTACCAATATCCAGAGGTCGTTTGTAACTAGGGGTCGTATGTAAGTCGAGTGTTCTTAAGTAGGGGACTGCCTGTACGTCAAAATATATATTCAATATAATTCAAAAAATAATAAACTTATATACTCACCCTCGGTGGCCCCGAGACTGCAGCGTGTCCGAGTCCGCGGGTCCTCTTCTCTGGCTTAGCGCCTCTTCTTGCTTCTACTACTTCGTGCCGGGCGCCGATGTTCTTCTTCCAGGGCGGCGCCTAGTATGACATCAGCAGTGGGGGTCATTCGAGGCGCCGTGCGGGGGAGCAACAGTGGAGAAGAGGCACGGAAGCCAGAAGAGGACCCGCGCTGACATCGGGGAGCAGCGCTGCACGTCGGGGCCACAAGTTTATTATTTTTTTTTAACACTGGCAGGCTGATACTAATGGGGGCATGGGCTGTCTATACTACTGGGGGCTGTGCTGAGAATACTGGGGGACTGTTGCGTAACTACTGGGCAGGCTGGCTACATACGGGGGGGTCTGTGACCAATGCATTTCCCACCTGGCTTATACTCGAGTCAATAGGTTTTCCGAGTTTTTGATGGTAAAATTAGGGGTTCTCGGCTTATACTCGAGTATATACGGGTACTATTTTTGCTTACTTTGCCACTTTTTTAGGTGCAAATTGAGGAAGAAATTCCTTTCCTTGGACCCTGTTTTAACATGATATTGGAATTATTTGCTTTAATTGTTTAAAATTTTGCACATAAACATTGCTCTCAGTATGCATTTACAAAACGCATGCTTTAAAGTAACATTACATCTGCTCTAACACAGTGACAAAGCATGTGTTTGTTAATGTTATTATCATGTGTTACAACATTGTTAACATATGCATTTTTAAACACAATATTGACAGCAATGTAAGAGGCAAATCTCCTCTTCTAAGGTTTAGAAGCCTCAAATCCAACCTATATTTACAGCAGTGTCCTTCCGTTATGAACCCCTACACATGGATTGTATATCTCTCCTTATATAACCCCCTCACATGGTTTTCCTCTTCCGTATTAACACCTCACAGGCTTGTGTCCCTCCTGTATATAACCCCCTCACATGGCTTGTATCCTTCCTTTATATAACCCCCTCAAATGGCTTGTATCCTCTCCTGTATATAACCCCTACAGGCTTGTGTCCTCTCAGTATATAACCCCTGCAGGCTTGTATCCTCTCCTGATATAACCCTGCACATTGCTTGTATCCTCTCTGGATAAACCCCCCACATGCTTGTACTCCCTCCTTTATATAACCCCACATGGCTGTTATCCTCTCCAGTATATAACCCCCACATGGCGTGGTCCTCTCTGTATATAACCCCTCACATGGCTTGTATCCTCTCCTGTATATACCACTGCACATGGCTTGTGTCCTCTCGTATATAACCCCTCACATGGCTTGTGTCCTCTCCTGTATATAACCCCTCACATGGCTTGTATCCTCTCCTGTATTAATCCCCTCACATGGCTTGTGCTTCCTGTATAATACACCTCCATGGCTTGTATTCCTCTCCTGTATATAACCCCTCAATGGCTTGTGTCCTCTCCTGTATATAACCCCTCACATGGCTTGTATCCTCTCCTTATAAACCCCCTCACATGGCTTGTATCCTCTCCAGTATATAACCCATACATGGGCTTGTGTCCTCTCATGTATATAACCCTCACATGCTTGTATCCTCTCTTTCATGTATCTAACCCTGCACATGGCTTGTGTCCTCTCCGGTATATAAACCCTCCCATGGCTTGGGTCCTCTCCGTATATAACCCCTCACATGTTGTGTCCTCTCCTGTATATAACCCCACAACATGGGATTGGAAAAGTAAGCGGAATAAACCCCTAAAAACGGGATGGCTGCCATCTGTATATAATCACAGAATGTTGTATTCTGGAGTTATAAACAGACACTCTCACATGGCTTGTGTATCTCTACGCTGTACTAGAACCCCTAATTCACAGGGCGTTGCGTCCACTCCTGTATATAACCCTACATGGGCTTGATCCTCTCTCTGTATATAACCCCTCACAGGCTTGCATCCTGCTGTATATAACCCTCACATGGCCTGTGGCCTCTCCTGTATATAAACCCTACAATGCATGTATCCATCCACTTGGTATCCTCTCTGTAATAACACCCACATGTGATCCTGATATAATCGCATGTACTAGCCCTGTAATAACCCCTCACAGGCTTGTATCCTATCCTGTATATATAACCCACCTCAAATCGGAACGTACCTACTCCTGTATATAAACCCCCTAATGGCTTGCCTAATTCTGTATATAATCAAATCAAATGGTTGTATCCTCTCCTGTTAAAACGCCCTCACAGGCTTGGATCCTCTCCTGTATATAACCCCCTCACATGGCTTGTATCCTCTCCGGTATGATAGAACCACTCCATGGCTTGTGATCTCTCCTGTATAAACACCTCACATGGCTTGTTTCTCCGGATATCTAAACTACATGCTAATGTCATCTCTGTATATAAACCCTCACTATGGCATTGTATCCTCTCACTTGTATATAACCCTCAAATGGCTTAGTTCCATTCCCTGTATATAACTCCCTCCACAGGCTGTATCCTCTCCTGTATATACCCCTCACATGGTCCTTGTACTACCCCCTCATTCCTGGGACCCTGTATATAACCCCTCTAATGGCTGTGTATACCTCCTATAAACCACCAATGGCTTGTTGTGTCCTCCCGTGATGATAGACCCTCATATGGCTTGTATCCTCTCTTATATAACCCACTCAAATGGCTTGTATCCTCTCCATGTATAAATCCTCCACATGGTTGTGTCCTCTCCTGTAGAAACCCTCCATGGTTGTAATTACTCTCCTGTATATAACCCCTGATCATGGTTGTAGTTCCTCTCCTGTATATCACACCCTCCAAAGGGCTTGAACTATCCTGTAATTATAGAAAACCCTCACAAGGGTTGTACCTCTTCCTGTTATAAACCCCCACATGAGCTTGAATACTCATCGGTATATAAACCAACTACATGGTTGATCCTACTCCTGTATATAAACCCACCTCACATGCTCCTGTATCTCTCCGTATTAACCACCATCAAACATGGTTGGTTAGTATCCTAGTATAAAACCATTTAAAGGGATTGTAGTCACTTCAATGTATATAACCCCACAATAAATTGTCTTGATCATGTACTTAACCTATAGGTTGCTCTCATCGATAACCCCCACATGGCGATGTTTCCTCTCCTGTATTATAATCCCTCATACATGGCATTTGATTTCGCTCTCCTGATAGAACCCTCACATTGGTCTCTGTATAACCCCTCACCTTTCCTTCGTGATATAACCCCTCACATGGCTTGTATCCCTCCGTAGATAGACCGCCTGCACAGGGGATCCCTGCCTGGATAAGACAAGACCCATGGAATGTCTTCTGAATATAACACTAAATGGCTCTTGTATATAACCCCCTCACATGTTGTACTCAATACACTCAATGGGTACTCCTCTCCTGTATATATAAACCCCTCAATGGCTTGTTATCACTCTGTATATAATCCCCTCATCATGGCTTGTATCATGAGACACGGTGTAGCCCCCTAAGATTTCTATCCAACACTTTCGCAATGCTGCACCCCACACAACATCCATGTCACGCTGCACCCCATATAACAGCCATGTCACGCTGCACCCCACATAACAGCCATGTCACGCAGCACCCCACATAACAGCCACGTCATGCTGCACCCCACACAACAGCCATGTCACGCAGCACACCACATAACAGCCATGTCACGCAGCACCCCACACCACAGCCATGTCACGCTACACCCCACATAACAGCCACGTCACCCTGCAGCCCCACATAACAGCCACGTCACGCTGCACCCCACATAACAGCCATGTAACGCTGCACCCCACATAACAGCCATTTCACGCAACACTCCACATAACAGCGACGTCACACTGCACCCCACATAACAGCCATGTAACGCTGCATCCCACATAACAGCCATTTCACGTAGCACCCCATATAACAGCCACGGCACGCTTCAGCCCCACATAACAGCCACGTCAAGCTGCACCCCACATAACAGCCATTTCACGCAGCACCCCATATAACAGCCACGGCACGCTGCACCCCCACATAGCAGCCACGGCACGCTGCACCCCACAAACAAGCAGTCAGCTCATGCCACATAACAGCCATTTCACTCTGCACCCCCACATAACAGCCACGTCACGCTGCACCCCACATAACGGTAACGTCACGCTGCACCCCAAATGACAGCCACGTCACGCTGCATGCCACATAACAGTCATTTCACGCAGCACTCCACATAACAGCCACATAGGGCTGCACCACACATAACAGCCACGTCACGCTGCACCCCCACATAACAGCCACGTCCCCAAAAAAAAAAAAAGAGCCCCTGCAGCCCCACATAACAGCCATGTCACTCAGCACCCCACATAACAGCCACGTCATGCTGCACCCCCACATAGCAGCCACGGCACGCTGCACCCCACATAACAGTCATTTATTTCAAATTTTCACGCAGCACTCCACATAACAGCCACATAGGGCTGCACCACACATAACAGCAGCCACGTCACGCTGCACCCCCACATAACAGCCATGTCACTACTCAGCACCCCACATAACAGCCACGTCATGCTGCACCCCCACATAGCAGCCACGGCACGCTGCACCCCACATAACAGCCACGTCACGCTGCATGCCACATAACAGCCATTTCACTCTGCACCCCCCACATAACAGCCACGTCCGCCTGCACCCCAATAACGGTAACGTCACGCTGCACCCCAAATGACAGCCACGTCACGCTGCATCCACATAACAGTCATTTCACAGCACTCCACATAACAGCCACATAGGGCTGCACCACACATAACACGCCACGTCACGCTGCACCCCCACATAACAGCCACGTCACCCTGCAGCCCCACATAACAGCCATGTCACTCAGCACCCCACATAACAGCCACGTCACGCTGCACCCCACATAACAGCCACATAACGCTGCACCCCACATAACAGCCACTTCACGCTGCACCCCCACATAACAGCCATGTCACTCAGCACCCCACATAAAAGCCACGTCACCCTGCAGCCCCACATAACAGCCATGTCACCCTGTACCCCACATTACATGGAAGATTTACCTGGTATCACTGCTCAATCGAATATTCAATTTTATGTCAATATGCCGATACAATTGCTATATAAATATATATATTTTTTTATATTTTATTATGATATATATATTTTTTGGGAGGCAGATAATCAATGAAAGCAAATGGTGGAAACAATGACTTTTTAATTATACCCATCCTACGCCCAAGGCCCTGCCTTGCGTAGGATAGACGCTGCGCAACTGGCAGCCCGATACATGAAGGGCAGAAGCCTCTTCATGTATCGGGCTGCGAATTTGCAGCGGCGGGGCGATCATACGCTGGCGCAGGAGCGCCAGCGTATGATAAAATCCCCCATGATGTCATAGTCGGAGCAATTCTTGGACTTTCTCTGGAGGATACCACGCTTCTAGCCGCCAGAACTCTACTCTAAAGATTTAGAAGTTAAGTTCCTCATGTTATCATCATCTCCTCCACCTTCTAAGACAAATGTAATTGTGTTCTATTCTCCTATAGTGGATATAGTCCAGTCCCCAAGTAGTCACAGGGCTGCCCCCAAGTAGTCACAAGGTAGCCCCCCGAAGCCAATGATGCTCCAGTAGCCAGTAGCCACAGCCTTAACCCCCAGGTACCCACAGCACTTGCCCCCAAGGTTAGCCACAGCCTTGCCCCCCAGGTAGCAACAGCGCTTGCCCCCAGGTAGCCACAGCGCTTGCCCCCAGCTAGCCACAGCGCTTGCCCCCAGCTAGCCACAGCGCTTGCCCCAGGTAGCCACAGCGCTTTCCCCCAGGTAGCCACACGCGCTTGTGCTTTGGTGCCTTCTGTAAAGCTCCACCGCAGACGATGTATGACGACATCAGCCTGCGAAAGGTCAGTTCCGGCCATAGGCCTTTGACATGGCACATGCGTCGCATAAGCAAACATTGCCTGCAACGATGTTTCCTCCATGTCACACAACACCTTTCGCCCCCACCCCACACAACAGCCACGTCACACCGCACCCCACATAACAGCCACGTACGCTGCCCCCACAAACAGCCATTTCACGCAGCACCCATAGAACGCCACGTCACGCTGTACCCCCACACAAAAGCCATGTCACGCACGACTCCACATAACAGCATATCACACTGCACCCCAACACAACAGCCATGTCACGCTGCAACCCCAAATAACAGCCACAGTCATGCTGCACCCCAGACAACAGCCATGCACGCGCACCCCACACAACAGCCATGTCACGCTGCACCCCAAATAACAGCCACGTCATGCTGCACCCCAGACAACAGCCTGTTACGCTGCACCCACACAACTCCATGTCACGTGCACCCCATATAACAGCCATGTCAGCTGCACCCCCCACATAACAGCCATTTCAGCAGCACCCCACATAACAGCCACGTCATGCTGCACCCCACACAACAGCCATGTCACGCAGCACACCACATAACAGCCATGTCACGCAGCAGCCCCACACCACAGCCATGTCACGCTACACCCCACATAACAGCCACGTCACCCTGCAGCCCCACATAACAGCCACGTCACGCTGCACCCCACATAACAGCATGTAACGCTGCACCCCACATAACAGCCATTTCAGCAAACATCCACATAACAGCGACGTCACACTGCACCCCACATAACAGCCATGTAACGCTGCATCCCACACAACAGCCATTTCACGTAGCACCCATATAACAGCCACGGCACGCTCAGCCCCACATAACAGCCACGTCAAGCTGCACCCCACATAACAGCCATTCACGCAGCACCCCATATAACAGCCACGGCACGCTGCACCCCCACATAGCAGCCACGGCACGCTGCACCCCACATAACAGCCAGTCACGCTGCATGCCACATAACAGCCATTCACCCTGCACCCCCCCACATAACAGCCACAGTCACGCTGCACCCCACATAACGTAACGTCACGCTGCACCCCAAATGACAGCCACGTCACGCTGCATGCCACATACAGTCATTTCACGCAGCACTCCACATAACCGCCACATAGGGCTGCACCACAATAACAGCCACGTCACGCACGGCACCCCCACATAACGCCATGTCACTCAGCTGCACCCCCACATAGCAGCCACGGCACGCTGCACCCCACATAACAGCCACGTCACGCTGCATGCCACATAACAGCCATTTCACTCTGCACCCCCACATAACAGCCACGTCACGCTGCAACCCACATAACGGTAACGTCACGCTGCACCCCAAATGACAGCCACGTCACGCTGCATGCCACATAACAGTCATTTCACGCAGCACTCCACATAACAGCCACATAGGGCTGCACCACACATAACAGCCACGTCACGCTGCACCCCCACATAACAGCCACGTCACCCTGCAGCCCCACATAACAGCCATGTCACTCAGCACCCCACATAACAGCCACGTCATAATATCATCACTGTATGAGGATAATATTCTTCACTGTATGGAGGGAATATTCATCACTGTATGGAGGTAATATTCATCACTGTATGGAGGGAATATTCATCACTGTATGGGGATATATTCTCACTGTATGAGATATAGAGCATGTGGGGAATTCATCACTGTTTGGGGATAAGATATCATCACTGTAAGGGTAATATTCATCACTGTCTGGAGGAAATAAGATTCATCACTGTATGGGGATAAAGTTCACAGTATCGGGGTAATATCTCAGGATGAGGGAACACATGTATAGGAATATTCATCACTGTATCGGAGGGAATATTTCATCACTGTATGATGGGTTATCATCAAGTATGGGTAATCACTGGGACGAATATGGATATACACTGTAGAGGTAATTCATTAGGTAATATTCATCACTGTATGAGGGAATTCATCACATGGATTCATGGGAGATAATATTCTCACTGTACGGTTTGGTGGTTAATTCATCCGATGAGGTAATTTCATCTTTGATATTTACTACTGTCGGGGTAAGTCTTATTTCATCCACATGGTATAGTAAGTGATTGCTATAAGTGCGGCCATAAGCAGTGCAGGCATGTTATACAGTTCATAATGGCCAGGCGTACAGAGAGTATTTTTGCATTTCAAAATTATGTGAATATATGGTCATACTGCAGGACTATTAGGGTCAGGATGGCATCTACGGATTTACTTTGAGGGTCAGTTGGTCTATTTTAAGGTTGCACAATGGATTGATGCTTTTCTGTGGACGGGATAGGGTCACATATTCCATAAGAGGATGTAACATGAGAGGAAAACATGAAACTGTCAGTTCTTGGGCTTAATAAAGATTTGATTCAAAATATAACTGGAGATTGAGGGCGGCTCTCTGGAAACTCCACTGAATCATACACGAATTATTTTGCTTTTAGGTGTATTATGCGACCCCTAGTTACAAGACGGACTTCCTGCACATGTGTGCCGTTCTGGATGATCTATGTCCCAGGCTGGCAGTGATCACTGTTACGGCAGTCCTAGTGAATCCTGAGTGATTAATCCTTGTTCTCATTACAGCAAAGCAACACAAATTGAAAATCATTCTCACTGACAAAAAAAAAATTGGATTGATACAAATTAAAAATATACCCATTCTAGACGTCACATACAAATCAATTAACAGGGGCTATGCCTACGAAGACAAGTTTCTTCATAGTACTCAGGATACAAAAATATCACTTCCTATTCACTGCAAAAAACCCGCATTTCACAATTTTGAGAAAATCCCAACAAATGTGAATATGTGGGCCCTTAGTAAATGACCCCTTGTTCTCTTGTCCTGACGTTGCACTGAGCTCCTCTGCTGCTCTCAGCCCTGCAGACTTCCAGGACCGAGCTCACACCACAAATAGACACTGACTTCTGCGGCAATCGAGCAGCATTGTAGTGATGGAATTGGCTCTTCAGTTTAGTGAGCCATCTCATTAAGGACCACTACTAAGAATACGCGGCCTCTTTGGCTCCGGAACGGCTCCTCATGTAAATTTGATAAAGTGGAGGAGGCAGTCAGTCAAGCCGAACACCACCTCTTTTTAAACCTGATTATAAATGGGCGCGTGGTGAGCCTCGTAGGGGGCCGTGGTTATGAGCCTGCGATTCAAGCTGAGGGAGCCGCTCCCATTTCGCGAAAGAGACCGGCTCTTTGTGCTTGCTCTTCCGTGAATGACAACTCACTACAGCATTGTGAAGGAGAGGATGAAGCTACACGAGCAGATCAAGATCTTTATACGGCGTTTGATGGGAGGAGATATAGAAGTGCGTGTGTAAGTATGATCGTGATAGTTTGTGAGCTTCTCTCTCCTTATTTAGTTGATTTTGTGCAGAAGTGATGTGTCTGTGAGATCCGCCGGACTGCAGGGGGCGGACTAGAGTGTGGTGGGTGGGTAGAGTTGCAGAGAGGGAGAAACTCAGCAGCACAGTGCTAGAATCAAGGAATGGCGACCCCAGTCTAGGGTTGGTCTAGGGCAACTGAATAGGTTACACCTAGGACTGATAAAGACCGTGTTGGACGTGAATTGCTTGTATTTTTGTTTAATAACACTTGCTAAACAACTGGAACAGGGGACCACCCCACAAATCAGTGATCCTCTCCGGGGATAACTAACGGTGATAGCAAAGACATCAAATGCAAATAATATTATGCGCAACTAAATACATACAATGGCCTGATGGGATATTTTATCACTAATCCAAATGTCTCTATTTAATAGAGCTTTTTGTATGCCCCAGGGGCGTGTACTAGAGACGGTAGCAGCCGCTATGGGGTCCGCAGAGTCATACAACCTGACACTAACGATATATAACATTATGAGATGTATAGCTTATGCTGTGTGTATAAATGTTATGTGTATGGCACCGTGAGGTTGATTACTGTGTTTATAGGCACCTGTATGGTGGATTATGATGTGATATATGGCACTGTAATGTGTGTATATGTACTGTGCTGGGCTGTATTGTATTGTGTTATGCACTGTAGGGTTGTGGATATGTATTGTGTATATGCACTATTTGATGTTATGGTGGTGATGCAGTATGTGTTATTCGAGTGTATATGGCACTGTATGTGTGTGGATAGTAGGGATGTGTTTATGGCACGGTTGTGTGGTATGTGAGTGTTATGACTATGTGTGTGTATATTGAGCATGTATAGTGATGTGGTTATTGGTTATCTATGCTGCTTTGTGGACTAGGGTGATGTGTATATGGCAGTCGTATGTGTGTGGATATGTGATGGTGTATATGCACTGTACTGTATGGTGTGGGAATTGTGATGTATAATCTGGCACTGTATGTGTGGTGTTAGTGATGTGTATATGGGCACTGTTGATGGTGTGGTATGTGATGTGTATATAGGCACATGGAGTGGTGTGGTATGTGATGTGTAATTCAGTATGGCCTGTGATGATTGATAGACGTATGGTGTTCTAGCATTGTATGGCACTGTATGTTGTGTGATGATGTGTAAGATGGCATGGTGGTGATATGTAATGGGATAGCACTGTATGTGTGTGTATATGTGATGTGTTATGGACACCGTAGTGTGTAATGTAAGTTTGTATATGCACTGTATGTTATGGGGGATATTGATGTGTATTAGGGGCACGGTTATGTGTGTATATGTAATGGTATATGGCCACTGTATGGGGTGGATATGTGATGTGGATATGGCACTGATGCGTGTATGTTGATTGTGTATATGGCACTGGATTGTGTGTATAGAGTGTATATGCCCTGTATGTGGTGGGACTTGTGATGTGTAATGGCACTGTATGTGTGGGATAGTGATGTATATATGCACTGTAGGAGTTGTGGATATGTTGTACTGTATATGGCACTGTATGGTGGTATACTGTGAGGTGTATATGGCACTGTTATGTCGCGTTGTATATGTGATGTGTAGATGGCACTGTATGTGTGTGGAAGTGTAGTGTCGATGGCATGTATGTGATGTGGGGGATATGTGGTGTATATGGCCTGTATGTGGGGGAATATGTGATGTGTATAGGCATGTATGGTGTGTGATATGTGATGTTATATGGCACTGTAGTGTGTGCATATGTGTATGTGTATATGGCACTGATATGTGTGTATATGTAATGTGTATCATGGCACTGTTATGTGTGTGATATAGATGTGAATATGGCACTGTATGGTGGGATATGTGATGTGTATATGGCACTGTATGTGTTGGGATATGTTTGATGTGATAGGCACTGTATGGTGTGGTATGTGATGTGTATATGGACTGTATCTGCTGTGTGGATATGTGATGGTGTATATGGCACGGTAGTAGTGGGGATACGTGATGTTGTATATGGCACTGTATGTGTGTGGCATGTGATGTGTATATGGCACTGTATGTGGGTGGATATGTTATGTGTATATGGACTGGTTGTGTGGACTGTGATAGTGTATATGGCTCAGTAATGTGATGTGGATATGTGATGTGTATATGGCATGTAGTGTGGTGGATATGGGACGTGTATATGGCCCACTGTAGTGTCGTGGGATATAGTTGAGTGTATATGGACACTGGATGTGTGTGGAATATGTGAGTGTATATGGATGAGTGGTGGATATGTATGTGTACTGGGCACGTAGTGTTGCATATGTGATGGTATATGGCACTGGTATGTGTGTGTATATGTGATGTGATTATGGCCTGATGTGATGTGGAGTATGTGATGTGTATATGCACTGTATGTGTGTGGATTGTAGAGTGGATATGGCACTGTATGTGTGTGGGTATAGTGATGTGTATAGATGGCACTGGAAGGTGTGTGGATATGTGATGTGTATATGGAACTGATGTGGGCTGGATAGTGATGTGTAATGGCAACTGTACTGTGTGTATATTAGGTGTATCAGGCACGTATGTGTGTGTATAGGGATGGGCTATATGGAACAGTATGTGGTGTATATGTGATGTGTATATGGCACGCTGGTGTAGTGGAATCGTAGATATGTGTGTGCTATGGCATGTCGGAGTGTGGACTATGTGATGTGTATTGGCACTGCTATTGTGTGGATATGTGTGTTGTGTATATGGCAACTGTATGTTTGGTGATGTGTATATGGCACTGTATGTGTGTGGATATGTGGATGTGTATATGGGCACTGTATGTGTGATGGATATGTGATGTGTATTCTGCACTGTATGTGTGTGGATATTGTGATGTGTTATGGCACGGTCGTTGTGGCTATGTGATGTGTATACGGCACTGATGTTGTGTGGGCTGAGTGATGTGTATATGAGTATGCGTTGGATATGTGATGTGTATCTGGCACTGAAGTGTGGGATTTGATGTGTATCTGGCACTGGATGGTGTGGATATGTGAGGGGTATATGCTCTATAGCGTGTTAGACTATTGAAATGTGTTTGTAAATGAGAACCATAGTCTTATGTATAAAGGGACAATAAAGTGTGTGGTATATATAAGGGTAACTAGATACTTATTCTGACAAGTATGATATGGGGCCTGCCTCCCTAGTTACTCCCCTGGTTGCCACCTTTTTGGGCATTTGGCACCTTTTCTATGGGTGAAAGCTGCAAAAAAAGCAAAAGAACCTCAATCATCAGAATGACATTCACACCGGATGGTTTGTGTTTTAACTGCTGAAATTTGTTAATGCATTTTATAATGTTACATCTATCAAATATTGTGATTCTTGCTTTTTAAAAGCCCCTTCGCCACCAGACGTGCATTCTACATCATAGGATGCGGGTAGTTACAGAACCAGACGTAGAATCACGTCATGGCGTTCGAACGGGATAAGAAGTGAGCCAATTGCATCGCCGCGTTGGATCCCAAGCGGTAAGCGCGATGGTAACGGTGGTTTTAGCGGGTCATAGGAGCCGCGGCGTCTATAGTGCATCGGCGGCGGCCGATCGGAACCCTCCCGGCAGGGACGGAGGGATGCCGATCGGGCCATGGCAAAAACCTGAGACCTGATCGAGGTCCCCAGGAGGGCCTATTGTGCAGCTGCCGTGCTATATCGTGCATGAGCAGGAATGCATAGGCTGACTATGTCATATGCTGCCATACATTAGTATTGAGCATATACAATAGAACAAGAATCAAATGATCACTTGTTCACTGTCCACCCTGGGAACAAAATAAAACAGTTTAAAAAAAAGTTTTTTAAAAAAAAGGTTTTGATTGCTCTTTGCAACTAAAAAACAAATTATTAAAAAGAATAAAAGTCCCCTTAAGTCCCGTTCCATCCAGAGTAATCATATAAAACAAAAAAAAAGTGAAATCACAAAAAAAAACACACAACATATTGGGTATCACAATGTCCGTAACAAACCCGGCAAAATAAAAATAAAAGGTCACTGACACCCGTACGGTGAACGCCGTAAAAAAAAGAACACAAAGAAAAAACTCACAAAACTATTATAATTTCACCTCTGACGCAATAACAAGTGCATAAAAATTGATTCAAAAGTAAAATGTACCCCAAACCTGATTCTTTACCCCAAGAAAAAAGTAAGTTGTCCCGCTAAAAAAAATAAGCTCTAAACCAGCTCGGTGTAAACAAAAAAATATAAATGTTTGCCCATTGTTACATGGAGATACAAAAACAAGTAAATTCTCACAAAAATGGGCACATTTTACTACCTGGTCGTTCGACGATCAGAGGGCGTTCTCTGCGCTGGATCGGGTCCGGCCGGGATCATCAAAGCAGTTCCTCCGCCACGTCCACCATGTATGGGCTGTGCGCTGAACGTCCGAATGGGGGGAATTGTCCTCGATCCCATACACGGCCCCACCAGGATAGTGAGTGAAATTTTAAGCGAACAATTTTTTTTTAAATGCGGCGGGTTTTTACGATACGTCGGGGGTTTCGTTCGGCCACGCCCCACGCAATTCCGGAGCGAATGCATGCCGGCCGAGGATGCGCCAAACCCTATAGATCGCGTGCGCACAAAAAACCCGAGGGCAAACGGAATAAGGTACAAATCGGCGCAAACGGAAAAATATCGGGTAATAAAACGTCGGGAAAACGCGAATCAGGGCCAATAGTAAATGACCCCAATGAGTTCTATATTTTGAAAAACAAGTTAAACCATAAAAAAGCCAAAGATAATAGGGGGTATCGCCGTATCGTGATGAACCTGTAGAATAAGATAAAACCATTATTTGATGGTAACGGTGACTGTTGAAAGTCGAGGAAAAAAAATGTTAAAAAACATAAAACAAGAAGAATTAATGCTTTTTAACCACCCACCAGAAAAACGAGTTAATAAAATCTGATTCATTGGACCACTGAGCCCCCCCCCCATTGTAAAGATGTACCTTGAAAAGTGGGATTTCATCACACAAAAAAAAAATCCCCCATATGTCCAAACTTACAAAAAAAATAAAAACATTTTATAGCAGGAAGATGTGGGACATTGCAGACTGTTATCGAAAGGGACCTACCTTCCGTTCTATGACCGGTCCGTTGCGGGCGCCCGTACAGCAGTCACACCAACACAATGGTGCGAGAATCCTCTGTCTCGGGAGAACTCGGGTATAAAACTAGTGTGGAGTTTTTTGTATTTAATACTCGTGACGTTAATTGAGCCCCAAAATAATAATATTGTCTAAAAAAAATGACAGCTAAATTACCCTACCATATTGTTTAAACCCATGTGGAAGCATCTAAATGGTTTAACACTCTACTTAAAGTAGATTTGCTACAATTGAGGGGTCTTTGTGTAGTTCTAAAATGGCGTGCTTATCTAAGTTGGTGGTTTTACTGCGGTTTAGTCTCTCACAGTCCTTAGACCCAGGAGCATGTGTCTTCTAACTTAAGGGTATTTGGGATTTTCTAAATGACGAAAAAATTGCACCCAAATTCTGAACCCTCTCAACAACCTTAGAAGAAGACGAGGAGGATGAAATATAAAACCCTATGCCGATCTAAAGCCGGACCATCCGGAAATGTTTAGTCTATAAAGTTACTGGGCTATGGCTATCTGCCTGAACACGGCAGAAAAACTGGTGAACTTTTGAAAATGAAAATTTTCAGACAATTTTAGCCAAATTCAATTGTTTTATAACTAACCACAAAAAGATATCATCAAAATTCTTTCTATTACTTTGAGGGAGTTCAATGTGTCTTGTGATCGGTCAAAACAATCTCAAAAATCCCCTGGAAATGTTTAGCGTCGCGAAGTTTTATTAACCTCTATAAGACACAGGGCAAAACTTTATAAAAATCAGGCCGGTCCGAATGCCTAAAAGGCGCTGGACGCGAAGGGTTACACTTGTATTTTTGTAGTGCACCAAACCATTACCAGGCCAATGGCAGCTGCCTTGAGGAAGTCAGTACAGTAAGAAGTATCGCCGTTATTGACTTGTTGCGACTTTTATATCTGTTGATCAGTGAAATTATTCAAAAATTGCATCGGTGAAGGCCTATGGCAGCACCTTTACTATGAGCAATGTACCGAAGCCCCTACGGGATAGGCCTGCCAGGTCCGACTTGACACTGGAGGAGGGCCGCTGATGATGTGTTAGAAGCTCTTTTGCGATTTATTTACTCCCATCTGGGGAGTTTGTGGGTTTATGAATGATATTCGTAACTAATGACGTGAGGCTAACAACCGCGTACTTTTGTTTAGTCAATTGTTTCATTCTTATTCGGTTGGGACTGTTGCTAAACATATTTAGAAGATCCAATTAGGATTTTCCATTTTGCTAGGATTTCGTACACAGAGATTGTCTTCTGAATGTTACATCATTAGAAAGTTTCTTCTAGAACCGATTCGTCCTCCCAAAGGGACCGTTTTTACATCTCAAGGTGTTCGGGGGACACCGTGTGAGTGGTGAAACGGTGTAGTGCAAGACGCAAAGAGCCCATTTATCTAATAGCTTGGAAGATAAATATCTAAGAAGATTAATTTGTTGCTTCTGTACATCAAAGGTAAATGGCAAATAATGCCTTTAGGCTTTTTATGGTATTAGCAAAAATCTTCTTCTTCCTCGAACACTCTCACTCAGGCCGGCGGTCATCCAAAACCAATTAGATGGCGAATGGTACGGGTTTTCGGTATTTGGGGGAATCATTGCCCCCAATCAGTGCTTCCCCAAACATGTCTGTAAACAAAAAAAATTAATTATCAAAAATGAAGTATCCCAGGATGACTAGAAGTCGTTTGGATTCCAGATTCTATTATTCCACAGACTGAAAAATGACTGTGTGGTGTCCCGTCTCCAGGTTTTGCGGTGACCCGTTCTCCATACTGTCACACCACACCCCAATTCCAGTCAAAATATAGTATTTTGTATGTAATTAATTCCGTATTGAGTATTCTTGTAATAACTCCTATTTTAAACAACATACCCCTCCCCCTTATCAGTGCAGTATCGAAGGGCATCGATAACTTTTATTCTGAGAGCCATATAAAAACGTCTCTGGACATATTGGGGCACATCACTTACCCATCCTGACGCAATCCCCGAAAGCTGTATGTCCGTGTTGTATGCCCCGGCCCGGGGGCGATGGGGGGGATCACTAAGTTGTGCGCCCCCGATCTGCATGTGTAGCTCCCGCTCAGGGTCCCGGAGAGAAGTTCACTTCGTTCCTGGGAAATTGTAGGCATGTCCGTGTATTAATGCGGGGCAGGGAGCAGTCATAAGATCCTGCCCGCTATCCTTGCAGTGTCGCTGCCCCACTGCTCAGGTCCTTAGAGTTCCCCTTCTTCCTTACTGGAGCATGTAAGTGCCATTGTCCGTGATATAATGTGCTGTTCGGGGAGGTCAACCTAAGGATCGGGTGGACCGATATACTGGAAATGTGGCATTACCGCTCAGGTCCCCGGCGTTCACCTTATTCTCTCTGGCATGAAGTGCTTGTCAGTGTTATAATGCGAGTGCGGGGAGTCCACTAAGATCGTGAGTCCCGATATCCGAGGTGTCGCTCCCCACTCAGGTTCCTGGTGTTCAGACCTTCTTCTATGGGGAAGGTAAGTGAATTGTCCGGGTATAATGACGCTGTGCGGGGAGTCCACTAAGATCCTGAGCCCGATACCGCAGTGTCATTCCCCACTCAGGTCCATGGAGTCACCTTTCTTCCTGGTGCATGGAAGTGCAACTGTTACGTGTATAATGCGTCTGTTTGCGGGGAAAGTTGGGAAGTCAGAGATCAGCCCGATTATCCGCATGTGTGCTTCCCTGTCAGGGTCCGGAGTTCTTTTCTCTTGGTGCATGTAAGTGCATTGTCCCTGTATAATGCGGTGTAGGGGATGTCACTAAGATCTGCAACCGACATCAGCAGTGTAGATCCCGTCAGGTCCCCGGAGTAACCTTCTTCTTCTTGGTGCAAGTAAGTGCATTGTCCGGCGTGTAATGTGCTAGTGAGGGGAGTCACTAAGATGTGGCACCGATATCCTGTATGTGTTGCTCCCAGCTAAGGGCCCCGGGTTTACTTTTTCTTAGGGGCCCTTGTTTTTAAGGAAAAAAAAACCTTTAAAATTTAGCAAATGAGTCTGAGAGGGTTACAGGATCCATATCACCTACAAAGACCCAGAGCACTCAGGCTCATTTACATAATTTTAAAATCCTTTTTTATGTTAAAAACAAAGGACATAAGAGACTAAAGTATACCATAGATTGTCCGTGCTTGGGTTTAAAATACGCCATTGGTGGTAGAAGTCCTTAAAGTAATAAAAGCATTGGAAAGCTTACAGACGGCAACCCTCAGGGGTCCGGCTGTATAGAGTAGAGAGAGCATCCTAGATTTTAAACCAACATTCATTCGGTGTTGTGTAGACCGTTGTGTTAGGTATAAAGAGTTTGTCGCCTTTTCCACCAAGAAGTCTCTCTCTTTGGTCAAGAAACTCATTCACTTAAATTCTTAGCTTGGTGGCCGCTTCCTGCCACGATTGGCTAATCGTGACGCTTTGTTACTGGTCCCTCGTGACTCTGGAGATACGACTTATGTAGCGCATTTATCTTCCTTCAGGTCCCTCTTTATGATGTGTTTACATCCGAAGCATGCATTATAACCATTCTAATTGTAACATTTTGTAGACACCAGATTAGGGAGTATGGGCTCCCCTAAAGAAGGTGACCCTAGTATCGGGTGGTAAACAACTTAACCCAAAATATCAGCCCAGAAACAGGAAGACCAAGTCTTGTGTCCTTGTGTGGCTAGTTTTCCTTGATGTAAGAGAAATGGCCCTCAATATATTGAGGGCATTACTGATTGAACCAGGGTGTGGCGGGCTAAGCTTGACGTGGAAACCATTGTAACTTATAGATACCTCAGGGCGTTAGGACACAGAGCTGTTCAAAGTAGCTAGAAATGGGGAAGGCGTCCAATTCAAAGAGCGTCAGAAGACTACCCCTACACCAGTTATACCTGCTGCGTAATATCACCAAGGAGAAGCAGACATTCCATGCGCGGGTTGCTAATGTTGGTAATTGGGGTTAGGGGGCACAGTGGCAATGTGTCAGCACAGGACCCGTAAACCAACCTATTAGAGACCATGTAAACTGGAGGGTAGGGTATTAGTATGCATGGCACATCTGGATATGACCTCCCAAATATGGTGGGCAAGATGATCCACAAGCTGAGATGTGCTTTATGTACATAGGAGGGATGCGAGAGATAGAGGGACAAGCCGATTAGTTGACTCATATGGACTTCAGGCGAAGAGATTATCACACTGCCAAAGAGAGAAGGGGGAACTCGGGATTAACTTGTTCTGAGGAGGAAGTTCATATGGATTTTCATTTTCATTGTCGTTTCATGCAACCTGTTGGACAGTGCCCATCCATTGTGGATTTCACTGTTATTTTCGCATCATCGGAGCCCTCTATTTCATTGTATGAACACAAACTTTCTAACATTAAGGTGATGCATGCGTCTCTACGTAGCCGGATGTCGATATCGCATAGAGATTCGATTTTTATGGTTAACATGTTCTGTCAATACAGATCCTCGAGGGGGAGACTTCATGTCGTGATGGCCATAGTATGGGGACTGACTGTAGAGGATAACCATGGGCTTGGCTGGCTATGCATTCCACCTAAAACTCTAAACTTGTAAGAAAAATTCTGTAACATGTCCTATGGTTCCCTGGCATTCCATATGTATGACATTATCTGGTCAGTATCTGTTTCCATCACGAACTCCCATAATTAGTCTTCAAAACCTTTAGGGTATGAGGGACAGTTGGGTGGCCGGAGTGTTTACGGCCTCCGTATTGTTTCTCAGCAGTATAGTAGCCTGTCATGGCAAGCTATACGCCCCGCGGCAATGTCTGGTAAACAAAAACTTTGAACCTTGACCACATTCGACTTTGCTTGCCCCCGACCGTGTGGGAGCCTAGGATTAGAGGCGGTGTGTCCGGCTGCTCCGATTAGAGCTGGAAATGAACCCTAACGGGAGAAGGATGTATGAGCTCAGGTCTGTTTAAGCCTAGAGAGAGGTCCGTGTATATCGTCTATTATAAAAACAATCTTGGCCAGAGCGTACAGGCAGAGGATGGGATGGCCCTTGTTATGGTGATTCGGTTAGAATTCCATCTACTCTAGGTTGATGCCAGAAGGATGCCACATGTCTATGTGCTGTTTTGAATACCTATCCTTAGACGTAGAGGATCCACTAATGAGTAGTCGACTGCGCTGGTTAGAACCTCCTCTCCTCTAGGTATAGAGGATGCCACTGACTATGGTGTGGTAACACTTCTCTCTTAGATAGAGAATTGCCCCTGTCTATGTGATGGAGAACCGCCTTTCTCTATGGTGCCCAGAGGATGCACCATCGTCTATGGTGATGGCCGAACCGCCTCCTCTCATCGAGGTGTAGAGGGGGGATACCCCTGTCTATGGAGATGATGAGTCTAGAACAAGCCCTATTCTAGGTGTAAGAGGATTGCGCCATCTTATGGTGACTGGTAGAAGACTCCCTCTCAGGTGTAGGAAGTCCCCCGTCTATGGGTTTGCATGGTAGAACCTCTTCCTTAGGTTTAGCGGATATCCACTGTCCTATCGGTGACTGGTAGAAACCTCCTCTCCTATAGGTTCAGAGGATGCCTCTGTCTATGTGTGCAAGTAGAATCTCCTCTCTTAGGTGTCAGAGGATCCCCTGGTCTATGGTGATTGTAGGAACCTCTCTACTCTAGTGTAGAGGATTGGTCCCCTGTCTCCTATGGTGTGGGGGATGATGGTAGAACCTTTTTACCCTAGGTGATAGAAGAGCCACCTGTCCAACTGGTGGAGAATGAACCGCCTCACTCCTAGGTGTAGAGGATGCCCCTTGTCTATGGTGTGGGTAGAACCTCCTCACTAGGTGTAGAGATTATGCACCCCTGTCTATGGTAATGCGTCAGAGATCAACTGTCCTTCTATGGTGTTAGAGGAGATCCCCGGTCTATGGTGATGGTTGAGAACCTCCTATTCTCTAGGTGCAGAGGATGACTCCATGTCATGGTGATGGTCAGGATAACCTTCTCACCTAGGTGTAGTGGAGTCCCCTGCCCTTGGTGATAATAGAACACCCTCTCCTCTAGGTGTAGAGGATGACAGTCTATGTTGATAGTAGAACATACATCGCTATAGGAGTAGGGATGTCAACCTGTCTATTGGTGGATGGTAGAAACCTTCTTCTTAGGTATAGAGCATGCCCCCTGTCTATGGTGATGATCGGTGATCCATACTCTCCTCTAGGTTGGAAGAGGATGTCCCATGTCTATGGTGAAGGTATGAAACCTCACTCCTCGGTTGATGTAGAGGACGTACCCCCTGTCTATGGTGTGATGGCAGAACCGCCTCCTACTAGGTGCAGGGATGCCCCCTGCTATGGTGATGGTAAGAACGCCCTCTCCTCTGGGTAGGGATACCCCTGTATAGAGAGTGTGTAGAAACTCAGCTATTATAGGTTTGTAGAGGACGGTCCCCTCTCTATGGTGATGGTATATAAACTCCTCACCCCTAGGTGTAGAGAATGCACCCGTATATGGTGCTGGTAGATTCAACTTTCCTTCTCAGGTGTGTGAGCGATGGTCCCCTGTCTATGGTGATGGTATTAGAACTTCTCTATTAGGTGTTATACGAGAATTGCCCCATGTCAATTGGTGTGATGGTAGAACCCTCTCCTCAGGTGCAGAGGATGCCCCCCCGTATAATGGGGTGGTAGAACCCTCCTCTCTCTAGGTTGTAGAGGGAGGATCCCATTGTCTATGGTAATGGGTAGACCTTTTCTCTCGAGGTTGATAGAGGATACCAGTTATGAAGAGGTAGAACCTCCTCTATTTAGGGGTAAAGGTGCTCTCGGTCGATGGTTGATGGTATGATAGATCTAGACCTCCTCTCCTCTAGGAGTAGAGGAGTCCCCTGTCTTATGTGATGTTAGAACGCCTCTCCTCAAGGGTAGAGAATGCCCCCTGTCTTGTTGATGGGATATCTTCCTCTACACTCGGTTAGAGAATGCCCCGTCTCTGGTGATGGATAATCCTCCTTCCTCTAGGGTTAGAGGATGCAACCGTCTAGGTTAATGGTAGAGAACATCCTCCCTCTAGGTCTAAGAGGATGCCCCATGACTGTGGTGATGGTAGAACCTCCTCTCCTTGGTTGAAGACGATGGTTATCTTTTAGTCCCTGTATAGGGGTGATGGTTTTTAGAACCTTTTACTTAGGTGTAGAGGTGTCCCTGTCTAGGTGATGGTAGAATCCTCTTTCTTTTAGGTCTAGTAGAGGATACACCTGTCTATCGAGATGGTAGAACCTCTTTCTTCTAGTTGAAGAGGAGCCATGTCTATGTGATGGTAGAACATTTCTAATATAGGTGTAGAGGATGCCCCTGTCGTTTCTTCCTTTATGGGTTGCTTTAGAAACTACTCACCTCAGGAGCACGGATGCACCAGTTAATGGTGTGGTAGACCTCCTCCCCTCTAGGTGTAGAGGATTGCACCCCTGTTCACTGGTGAGGTAGAACCTCTTCTCCTCTAGGTGAATGCGGATGTCCCATGTCTATGCGGCATGGTTAGAACCTCTGCGCTATAGGTGTAGAGGATACCATGTCTATGGAGATGGTTTTAGAACATCCTCTCCTCCGGTTGTACAGAGGATGGCGGTGATCCCCTGTTACGGATGATGGTCGAACCTACCTCTACTCTATGGTTGAAGAGGATGCGTCTGTCTTGGCTGATGTAGAACTCTGTCATCTCGGTGTAGAGGATACCCATTTGTTGTACTATGGTGATGGTAGATCCTCACTCTCCTCTATGCGGTAGAGGAGTTGTTATGGTGATGGTAGATCCTCCTTCACGGTGTTAGAGGAGTCTTCCTGTCTATGGTATGGTAGAAATTCTAGCCTCTAGGTCGCAGAGGGAGCCCTCGTCCTATGGTGATAATAGAACCTATTCTCTTTAGAGGGTGATAGAGGAGCTACCTGACTGGTGCGATGGGAGATGGTGCATGGCCTTAGAACCGTTCTTCATTAGGGTTAGAGAATGACCCTGTCTATGGTTGATCGGTAGAACCCTCATCCTTAAGTGCAGAGGAGGCCACAGTATGTGTTTATGATGGTCTAGAACCTCCTTCCTCTAGGTGTAGAGGATCGTACCCTCGTATATGTTCGATGTTGTACCTTTTATAGATGTCAGCGTAGAGGATACACACTGTATATGAAGAGGTTAGAACCTCATCTATCTTAGGCTTGTAAGGATGCTCTCTTGCATGTGAGCCCGGCAGAACCGCCTCCCTTAGGGTAGAGGAGGTCACCATGTCTAGGGTGATGGTAGAACGCCCTCTCCGTAGGGAGAGAAGCGACTCCAGTCTATGGTGATAATAGAACCCCCTCAATTAGGTGTAGAGGACTGCCCCCTGTACTATGGTGATGGTAGAACCGCTTATCTTCTACGGTATAGAGGAATGCCCCCTGTCTATGGTGATGCGTAGTCTCCTCTCTCTAGGTTGTAGAGGATTGTCCCTGTCTATGGTGTGGTAGAACCGCTCTTACTCTAGGGGGCAGAGAGTGCCCTGCTATGGTGATAAATAGAATCCTCCCCCAGGATTGAGAGGGAGTCCCATGTCCATGGTTGATGTGTAGAAACGCCTCCTTGGTCTTTAGAGAATGCACCCCGTCTATAGTGATGTAGATCCTCTCTCCCTAGGTGTAGTAGGATGCCCCGTCTATGGGATGGTCGAGAACTCTTCCTCTAGTTGCAGAGGATGCCCCATCTGTATGTGGGAGATGGTTTAGAACTCTTCCTCTAGGGTAGAAGACTTTTGGGGGTAATATTCATCACTACATGGCGGTAATATTTATCACAGTATGGGTTGCTATAAGTGCGGCCATAAGCAGTGCAGAGCATGTTCATACAGTTACTTAATGGTCGGCAGGGTACAGGAGAGTATTTTTGCATTCAAAATGTATGTGAATATATTGGTCATACTGCAGGACTATTAGGGTCAGATGGCATCTCTCGGATATTACTTTGAGGGTCAGTTGGTCTATTTTAAGGTTGCACATATTAGATTGATGCTTTTCGTGGACGGAGATAGAAGGGTCACATATTCCATAAGAGGAGGTAACATGAAGAGGAAACTAATGAACTGTCAGTTTTGGGCTTAATAAAAGATTTGATTCTAAAATAATAACTGGAGATATGAGGCGTCTCTCTGGCAAATCCAATATCATACAGAATTATTTAGAATTTTAGGTATATTATGCGACCCCTAGTTACAGACGGACTTCTCTGCCCTCTGGTGACCTCTCTGGATGTTACTATAGTCCCAGGCTGCAGTGATCAGCTGTACGGCGTCTGTATTGAATCCTTAGTGATAATCCTTGTTCTCATTACAGCAAAAAAAATTGAAAATCCAATTCTCACTTGACAAAAAAAAAATTATTTGGAGTTACAATTAAAAATATACCAGTTCTAACTCACATACAAATTCAACTTAAAGGGCTATTCCTACGAAGACAAGTTTCTTCTATGTACTCAGGATAACAAAATATCACATTCCCTAATTCACTGCAAAAACCCAGCATTTCACAGATTTTTGAGAAATCCAACGAAAGTGAGTGATTCGGGCCCTTAGTAAATGAGCCCCATTGTTCTCTTGTCTGACGCTGCACTGAGCTCCTCTCTGCCTCCAGCCCCTCCGACATTCCAGGACGAGCTCACACACACATAGACACTGACTTCCTGCCGGCAATCAGCAGCATTGTAGTGATGGGAATTCCGGCTCTTCTTAGTGATCTGGCTCATTAGGCACCACTCACTAAGAAGAGCCGGCTCTTCTGGCTCCTGAACGGCTCCCTATTAAATGTATAATAGGGAGCCGGAGGCCAGTCAGTCACCGAACACCACTCCTCTTTTAACCTGATTATATCGGGTTAAATGGGGCGTGGTGAGCCGGTTAGGGGCGGGGTTAATGGAGCCATCGGCTCACTGAGGGGAGCCGGCTCCCATCGTTCGCGAACAAGAGCCGGCTCTTTGTGCTGGCTCATTCGTGAATGACACATCACTACAGCATTGTGAGGAGAGTGAAGCTACAGACAGATAAGATCTTTATCCAGGGGAGGGGGAGGAGACATATAGCAGTGCTGTGTATGTTATGACTGTGATAGTTTGTGAGCTTCTCTCTCCTTATGATGTTATGTTTGCTGGCAGGAAGTGAGTGTCTGTGAGCTCCGCCCTGGACTGCAGGGGGCGGGACTAGAGTGTGGGGGTGGGGCTAGAGTGCAGAGAGAGAGAGAAACTCAGCAGCACAGCTGTCACATAGGAATCCAAGATGGCGACCCCCCAGTCTAGGGTTGTGTCTAGGGGCAACTGAAATAGTGTACACTAGGACTGATAAAGACAGGTTGGACTGTGAATTGCTGTATTTTTGTTAATAACCTTGCTAAACACTGAAAGGGACCACCCCCAAAATCCAGTGATCCTCTCCGGGGATAACTACACAGGTGATAGCAAAGACATCAAAATGCAAATAATATTAATGCTCACTAAATACATAGACATGGCCTGATGGGATATATTTATACTAATCCAAAATGTTTCTCTATTTAATAGAGCTTTTTTAGTATCGCCACCAGGGGCGTAACTAGAGCGGTAGCAGCCGCTATGGGGTCCGCAGAGTCATACAACCTGACACTAAAGATATATAACATGTATGAGATGTATATATGCTGTATGTGTGTGTATATGTGATGTGTATATGGCACTGTATGTGTGTATATGTAATGTGTATATGGCACTGTATGTGTGTGGATATGTGATGTGTATATGGCACTGTATGTGTGTGTGGATATGTGATGTGTATATGGCACTGTATGTGTGTGGATATGTGATGTGTATATGGCACTGTATGTGTGTGGATATGTGATGTGTATATGGCACTGTATGTGTGTGGATATGTGATGTGTATATGGCACTGTATGTGTGTGGATATGTGATGTGTATATGCTCTATATGTGTTTAAGACTATTTAAATGTGTTTGTAAATTGAAGAACCATATGTTTATGTATAAAGGGAATATAAATGTGTGTGTATATATAAGTGTAATAGATATATTTTTACAAGTCTGCTATGGGGCCCTGCATCTCCTAGTTACGCCCCTGGTTGCCACCTCTTTTGGGCATTTGCACCTTTTCTATGGTGTTGAACGCAAAAGAACCTCAATCTCCAGAATGACATTCACACCGATGTTTTAACTGCTGAGATGTTTAATGCATTTATAATTGTTACATCTATCAAATATTGTCGTATTCTTGCTTTTAACCCCTTCCTGCACCATGACGTGATTCTACATCATAGGATGCGGGTAGTTCCCGCACCTTGACGTAGAATCACGTCATGGCGATCGCCCGGGCTCAGAAGCTGAGCCCTTGCGATCGCCGTGGGATCCCAGCGGTACGCGGTAGCGGTCATAGTGACCGCGGCGTCTATAGTGCATCGGCGCGCCGATCGGCACCCTCCGTGCAGGGCACGGAGGTGCCGATCGTTGCCATGGCAACCCTGAGACCTGATCAGGTCCCCAGGGCTGCCTATGGCAGCTGCCTGCTAGTATCGTGCACTGTGCAGAATGCATAGGCTGACTATGTCATATGCTGCAATACATTAGTATTGCAGCATATTACAATGAACAAGTAATCAAATGATCACTTGTTCATGTCCCACCCTGGGACAAAATAAAACAGTTAAAAAAAAGTTTAAAAAAAAGGTGCAACTAAAAAAAAATTATTTAAAAAGAATAAAAGTCCCCTTAAGTCCCGTCCCATGCAGTAATCATATAAAACATAAAAAAAGTGAAAATCACCAAAAAAAACACAACATATTGGGTATCACAATGTCCGTAACAACCCGTCAAATAAAATAAAATGGTCACTGAACCCGTACGGTGAACGCCGTAAAAAAAAAACACAAAAAAACCTCACAAAAATTATTAAATTTTCACATCTGACCGCATAAAAAGTGCATAAAAATTGATCAAAAAGTAAAATGTACCCCAACATGATACCAAGAAAAAGTACAGCTTGTCCCGCAAAAAATAAGCTCTAAACCAGCTCTGTAAACAAAAAAATATAAATGTTCTGCCCATTGTTACATGGCGATACAAAAACAAGTAAATTTCTCACAAAATGGGGCACATTTACTTACCTGGTCCGTTCGCGATCCAGCGGCGCGTTCTCTGCGCTGGATTCGGGTCCGGCCGGGATTCATCAAAGCAGTTCCTCCGCCGTCCACCAGGTGGCGCTGCTGCGCTGAAGTCCGCTGGAATGCCTCGAAATACACCGGCCCACCCAGGATGAAGGTGAGTGAAATTTTCGCGACACAATTTTTTTTTTAAATGCGGCGGTTTTTCCGAATACGTCGGGTTTTCGTTCGGCCACGCCCCCCGATTTCCGTCGCGCGCATGCCGGCGCCGATGCGCCAAATTCCGATCGCGTGCGCCAAAAACCCGGGGCAATTCAGGTACAATCGGCGCAAAACGGAAATATTCGGGTAACACGTCGGGAAAACGCGAATCGGGCCCTTAGTAAATGACCCCCAATGAGTTCTATATTCTGCAAAACAAGTTAACCATAAAAAAGCCATAGAAATGGGGTATCGCCGTAATCGTGATGACCCGTAGAATAAAGATAACACATTATTTTTATGGTACGGTGAACGTCCGAGGAAAAAAATGTTAAAAAACATAAACAAGAATTAATGATTTTTTTAACCACCACCAAGAAAGAGTTAATAAAATCTGATTATTGGCTATTGAGCCCCCCCCCCATCTGTAAATGATGTACCTGAAAAGGTATTCATCCACACAAAAAAAAATCCCATATGTCTCCAAATTACAAAAAAATTTAAACATTTATAGCCTGGTAAGATGTTGCCATTGTCCAGATCTGTTCTGAATGGGCACCGCCTGCCGTTCTATGCCGGCCGTTGCGGCAGTTACCGCAGTCACCACCACAACATTGGGGCATCCTATGACTCGGGAGACATGGTGGTATCAAACGTGAGTTTTTTGTCATTTAATACTTTGTGACGGTTTAATTTTTGGCCAAAAATTAAATATTGATCTCTAAAAAAAATGACAGCTTGTAATTACACTCTCCATTATTGTTTTAACCCAGGTGAAGCATCAAAGGGTTAACAATCTTCTTAAAGGTAGATTTTTTACACATGGAGGGGTTTTTGGAGTTCTAAATGGCTGATGACATGGGGTTTTACTGCTGTTTTAGTTCCTCTCACAGCAATTAGACCTGAGCATGTGACTCTAAATAAGAGGTTTTTTTTGGGCGATTTCTAATAATGAGGAAAAATTGCCACCCAAAATCTGAACCTGCCTAAACAACCTAGAAAAGAGAGAGGGAGTGCATAAAACCCTATGCTGATATAAAGAAGACATTCGGGGAAATGTAGTTATAAAGTTTACTTGGGTTGTATGGCCTATCTGCCTGAAAAAGCAGAAAATTTTGAAACTTTGAAAATGAAAAAGTTTCAGAAATTTTAGGCCAAATTTCAATTTTTTTCAGAACTAAACAACAAGATATCATCAAAAGTTTTTCTATTAATTTGAAGTACAATGTGTTTGTGATGGTTAAAACAATCTCAAAATCCCTGGGATAGGTTGAAAGCGGTCGCGAAGTTATAACCTCATATAATGACACAGGGGCAAAAAAAAAAAAAAAATTTAAAAAATCAAGGCCGTGGCCTGAAGGTCTAAAATGGCATAGAAGCGAAGGGGTTAAGTATTTTGTGTAGTGCACCCAACATACAGCCAATGGCAGCTGCTGCAGGAAGTCAGGTAGGTACAGAAAGAAGTATAGCAGTTTATGAATTGTTTGATTTTTATCTTTGATCAGTGAACATTATTCAAAAAACTCTGCATGGTGAAAGGCTACCACCCCTGGCGTCAGCACTTATATGAGGCACATGTACCGAAGCATACGGTATAGCGCCAGGTCCACTGACACTGGGAGGCCGCCTGAGATTGTGTCTAGAGCTCTTTTTGCTATTTATTTACTCATTTGGTGTGTGTTTGTATGAATTCGTAACCTCATGAACTGTGAAGCTAACCGAAGTTTTTGTAGATTGTTAGTCTTATCGGTTTGGACGGTTGGAAACCAATTTTTGAAGATCCAATTAGGATATTTCCATTTGTGCTAGATTTCGTTACACAGCAGATTTTGCTTTCTGAATGTTACATCATTAGCACAGTTTCTTTAGAACCGATTAGGTTTACTCCCAAAGGAACTTTTTAATAAGGGCTTCGGGTTGACACAGGATTCGGTGGAGGTGGTGCAAGACCAAAGAGACATTTATCCTATAGCTGGAAGATAAATATCTAAAAAGATTAATGGTTGCTTCTGTACATCAAATGAAATGGTTTAAATGCATGCTTTAGTGTTGAGTTTACTCAGCAAAATCTTCTTTTCTACGAACCCCTTTCACATCAGTGAGGAGGTCATCAAAACAAAACTGATGTGGGAATGGGTAAGGGTTTTCGCCGTATTTGGGGGAGAAATCTCCCCCCTCAGTGCTGCACATTTGTAAAAAAAAAAATAATTTCAAAATGAAGTATACCCGGATGACTAGAAGGAGTTGAGAGTCCAGATTATCCATCCAAACGTGAATGACATGTTGGTGTCCCAGGTTCTCAGGTTTTGCGGTGAACCGTTTTCCATTACTGTCACCCACCACCCCCAATTCCAGTAACAATAGATATTTTGTCTTGTATAATTCGTATTGAGTTTTTGTAAGAACCCTTATGTAACAATTATACCCCTCCCCCTTTATCCAGTGCATGTATATTAAGTCATCGATAATTTTTGATTCCTGAGAGCCATAAAATGTCTCTGGACATATGGGGCACATGCAATAAACCATCCTGACGCAATCCCCCGAAAGTGTATTGTCGTGGTGTAAATCCCTGTAGCGCGATCATAAGATTGTGCGGCACCTGTATCCTGCATTGTTGTACTTTCCAGCTTCAAGGTCCCCCGGAGTTCAGTTCACCTTTTCCTGGTGCATGGTAAGTGCATTGCGTGTATAATGCGCTGTGCAGGGAGTCACTAAGATCTGCACCCGATTATCCTGAATTTGTGTCGCTTTCACTGCTCAGGCCTAGAGTTAACTTCTTCTTCCTGGTGCATTGGAAGGCAGTCCGTGTTGTATAAGGTGCTGTCGGGGAGTACACTAAGGATCGTGGACACGATATCCTGCATGTGTTGCTTCCCGCTAGGTCCCCGAGTTCAACATTCTTCTTCCTGGTGCATTGTAAGGAATTGTCCGTGTATAATGAGCTGTGCGGGGGTCACTAAGATCGCTGGTCCGATATCCTGCATGTGTCGCTTCCCCACTAAGGTCCCTGGTGTTACCTTCTCTTCCTGGTGCATGAAGTTTGCATGTCCGTGTATACGCGCTCGTGCGGGGAGTCACTAAGATCCTGAGCCCGATATCATGCATGTGTCATTCCCCACGAGGTCCCTGGAGTTACCTCTTCTCCGGGGCATGAAGTGCATGTCGTGTATAAATGCCGCCTGTGCGGGGAGAAGGGGTCAACTAAGTTCATGCCCATATCCTGCATGTGTCAGCTTCCATGATCAGGTCCCCGGAGTTTACCCCTTCTTCTTCTTGGGGCAGGTAAGTGCATTGTCCATGTAGTAACGCGCTGTGGGGGAATCTGTGAGGAGTCACTAAGATCCTGCACCCGATATCTGATTTATTTGTGTCGCTTCACCGCTAAGGTCCACGGAGTTCACCCTTCTTCTGCCTGGTGCATATATGTAAGTGCATTTGTCCGTGTATAATGTGCTGTGCGGGAGTCACTAAGATCGTGCACCCGATATCCGTATGTGTGCTTCCCGTCAGGTCACCCGGAGTTACTTTCTTCTTATGCCCTGTTTTAAGCAAAAAAAAACCTTTAAAAATTTAGCAAATGATTCTGAGAGGGCGCCAGGAGGCTCCATTAATCACCTACAAAGACCAGAGACCTCTCAGGATCATTTACAGAATTTTAAAAATCCTTTTTCTGTAAAAACTAAGGACATAAGAAGACTCCTAAAGAAACATCAGATGTCAGTGCCTTGGTTTACAATCCGCCATCCTGGTGGTAGAGTCCTTTCTTAAAGTAAAAAGCATGGAAAGTAGAGGCAACCTCAGGAGGGTCGGCGTATATATAGAGAGCCATCTTAGTTGTTTACCACCTTATTCCTTGTGTGTAGGGGACCGTTTGTGTAGGTATATAAAGAGTTTTTGTCGCACCTTTCATCAAAGAAGGAAAGTCTCTCTTTCTTGTCAGAATACTCCTCCCGACATTCTTAGCTTGGTGGTCCTCCTGAACTGCTGCTAATCGTGACGCTTTTGTTTATGTTCGGTGATGGAGAAGATCGAATTAGTTGTAGCTAGGTCATTGATCTACTTCAGGTCCTTTTTTTTTGAGGTCTTAAACCGAAAGCCATGATTATACATCTAATGTAAATTGTGTTTAGAATGGTAGACACAATATGGTAGACGCATTATTGTAGATGCATTATGGTGGACGCATTATGGTAGACCCATTATGGTAGACGCATTATTGTAGATGCATTATGGTAGACACAATATGGTAGACACAATGGGGCAGATTTATCAAGCTGTCTGAAAGTCAGAATATTTCTAGTTGCCCATGGCAACCAATCATAGCTCCCCTTTAAAATATTTATGAGCACTGATAAAATGAAAGCTGAGCTGTGATTGGTTGCCATGGGCAACTAGAAATATTCTGACTTTCAGACACTTGATAAATCTGCCCCATTATTGTAGATGCATTATGGTAGACACAATGGGGCACATTTACTTACCTGGTCCGTTCGCGATCCAGCGGCGCATTCTCTGCACTGGATTCGGGTCCGGCCGGGATTCATCAATGCAGTTCCTCCGCCGTCCACCAGGTGGCGCTGCTGCGCTGAAGTCCGCTGGAATGCCTCGAAATACACCGGCCTACCCAGGATGAAGGTGAGTGAAATTTTCGCGACACAATTTTTTTTTTAAATGCGGCGGTTTTTCCGAATACGTCGGGTTTTCGTTCGGCCACGCCCCCCGATTTCCGTCGCGCGCATGCCGGCGCCGATGCGCCAAATTCCGATCGCGTGCGCCAAAAACCCGGGGCAATTCAGGTACAATCGGCGCAAAACGGAAATATTCGGGTAACACGTCGGGAAAACGCGAATCGGGCCCTTAGTAAATGACCCCCAATATGGTAGACCCATTATGGTAGACCCATTATGGTAGATGCATTATGGTAGACACAATATGGTAGACGCATTATTGTAGATGCATTATGGTAGACACAATATAG
>WNYA01001141.1:5470-41785 GCA_019512145.1 Engystomops pustulosus
TTTGGTGGGATATACGGAAATTTACAAAAATTCCGGGACATCTGGACATGTGCTTCCTCTTTCCAATATGTGGTGATTTTTCCTCTGAGGTTACACGCTGCTTCCTGGAATTTATTGTTCTCTATGGCAGAAATGACTTCTGTGCCATGATACATAGTAACAAACCCTCAGCTGTACGAGCAGAACCACCAGCAAGTTTTTCCAATCTCCCATCTTATCTTCAGAATCTTTAAGGCTGGAGCAGACATGAGATTCACAGACATAACCAGAGGAGACAAACATCTTATTGTTCCTTCTAATAAAAAGGCGGCAATTATCCGCTGCATGTGACAGGATGGTGTGTGCATAACCGGGACCCCCGCCGCCCCCCACAATACACCCACTCATTATATATAGCTACATAGAGCCGAGGATGTCATCTATAAGTCACAAGGGAATCTCATGCTCTAATGAGAGCGAAACTCGCCCCCAGGCAGTCCACATATCTCTAATGCATGTACAGGAATGTAACTTCTATAATACTGCCCCCTATGTACAGGAATATTACTACTATAATACTGCCCCCTATGTACAGGAATATAACTACTATAATACTGCCGCCTATGTACAGGGATATAACTACTATAATACTGCCCCCTATGTACAGGAATATAACTACTATAATACTGCCCCTATGTACAGGAATATAAAACTATATACTACATTGCACCACTATGTACAGGAATATTACTACGTAATAATGCCTCCTATGTACAGAATATTAACTACGATAATACTGCCCCTCGTACAGAATATACTACTATAATACTGCCCCCTAGTACAGGAATATAACTACTATAATACTGCCCCCTATGTATCAAGAACATAAATACTACTATAATACTGCCCCTATGTTACAAGAATATAACTACTATAATTAACTGCCCTATGTACAAGAAATATAACTAATATCTACTGCCCCCTATACAGGAATATAACTACTATAATACTCGCCCCCCTATTACAACGAATATAAAACTACTAATACTGCCCCCTATGTCCAAGATATAACTACTATAATACTGCCCCCTATGTACAGGGATATAACTACTATAATACTGCCCCTATGTACAGGAATATAGGTAGATACTCACTGTTCGTCCTCGTTGCACAGCTTCCCTATAGCCCAGGCGACTATGATAGGACACGGTATACCTGGAAATACACAAGTGCGGTATGTCTTGTTACTATTGGTTATATTTGGTGATTGCGCCTCTTCTATGCTGCAGGTTTCTGGCATCCTGAGGGATTTGTGATTAATATTACTGTATGATGTAGTGTTTGGTTGACGCTCTGCTGCACACTCGCGGCTCGGAGCAGATAATTAGATGCAATTATCCGGCAATCTACAGAAAATTACTCTGATTTATGACTTGGATCAACAACTAAGGAAACTTAATGGAACTTGACAGAGATCCAGAACATGTGCAGTATGTACGGGGGAGTCCTGCGCTCACCTCCTGCGCTCTGGGGATCCATCATCCATCCTTTATGTCATATCTATGGGGCAGATGTGTCTTAGTCTGATGCGCCTGTTTGGTTATATTTTATTGACTTTTTGAGTGCACTTGGGTATTTGCATAATTTTTTTGCGCCTTTTTCCGTTCGCTGTGCGGTTTGCGCCTAATTTGCGTTTGTATTTCTCCTACTTCCAGTGTTTGCTCCTTATTTATCATTGATTTGCGCCTATATGGATGCAAATAATTGTGCAATAACTCGCCAGTCCTGACCACGTGTAGCAAAGGTAATGGTGTGATTTATGCAACAAATTTGCACCTTTTTAAAATTGTGCGTCCGATAAGCCGCAAAAAAGCTTTGGGGGTCATTTATCTTATTTTCCCCTTCCCTGAGCTCTTTGCGCCTTTTGTGAGTCTATTTATGCACCTGATTTGTCTAATAAAGTTTTTTTGCGCTTTTTTAGGCACAATTTTAAAAATGGAGCAATTTTGTTGCACAAATCGCACCAAGCCGGGCCAGGACTGGACATGGGTGCAATTATATGCGCCCACATAGGCGCAAGTCAAACTGCTACACGGAGGACTTCCTGGAGAACTGCTGGAAAAAAGGTACAAAAAATTACCCAAAAATACCCTCAAAAAGTCACTAAAATACAACCAAATAAGGAGCATCAGACCACGATAAATGACCCCCAATGTTTCCGTTTCCGTCGCTCCCTGATGACTGTTCTATTAATGAGAAGATATTTCTCCGCAGGTTGTGATCCTGGTTGATCTCTCTTCTTATTTCCTCCGTGGTTACAATGTAGCAGTCGCTCTGTTCTGTGTCCTGACGCCAGGAAATGTCACTTATTTTTGATTTTATATTTTAACACAATGTTCCGTGTATCCTTTGCCAAATCAATTTCCTCTATCTGGCTCCAACATGAAGCCGGATCGACCGAGCCGATTATTTATTAGTCCACATGATTTGCCAGATTAATACATTTTAGGATTTCACACTTACTTATTTGATTTGTATAATACTGCCCCTATGTTTACAGGAATATCACTACTATAACTCTATTTACAATAATTATCTGCTCCCTATGTACAAGAAATATAACTACTATAAATACCTCTATACAAGATAACTACATAACTGCCCCTTGACAGGACTACAACCTATAAAGCTTGACAGGAATATAACTACTATAATACTGCTCTACTCCTATGTACAAGCAATACTACTATAATAAGCCCCCTCTGTACAAAGGAATATAACTACTATATACTGCCCCCTTTAAGATATCCATGCGGCCCTTACAGAATGTAACTACTAAATACTGCCCCCTATGTACAAGAATATAACTACTATAATACGCCCCTATTTCCGTACTACTAATACTCGTCACTATACTACTATAATACTGCCCCCTATGTACCAGGAACTAAACACTATAATACTGCCCCCGATGTACAGGAATTAACACTATAATACTGACTGCCCCCTATGTACAGACATATATCTAAATACATACTGCCCCCTATTACAAGAATATAACATAGAACTTAATAGCCCCTATTACAAGTAATATACTACTATAATACTGCCCCCTATGTACAGAAGTCATAACTCCTATATACTGCCCCTATGTACAAGAATATACTACTATAATACTGCCCCCTATGTACAAGATATAACTACTATAATACTGTCCCCCCTATGTAACAGAAATATAACTCTATAATACTGCCCCTATGTAAGAATATAACTACTATAATACTGCCCCCTATGTACAGAATATAACTACCTATATAATCTGCCCCCTATGTACAGAATATAACAACATATAATCTGCCCTCCTATGACAAGACTATACTACTATACAAACTGCCCCTGGATGTGACAAGAATATAACTACTATAAACTGGCCCCCTCTGTTACAGAATATACATATAGAATACAAACCCCTATTTCAGGAACTATAACACTAAATACTGCCCTCCCTATGTACAGAGCAATATAACACTATAATACTGCCCCCTAGTGACAGGATATAATACTTAACTCTATTACAGGAATAAACTCTAAACGCCCCTATGTAAATATATAAACACTACATATACTGCCCCCTTATGTCCGAATATACTACTCTAATACTAGCCCCTAGTACAGAATATAACTACTATAATACTAGCCCCGTATGTACAGAATCATAACATACTATAATACTAATCTGCCCCCTATGTACAAGAATTAACTATATATACTACCGCACCCTATGTACGTGAGAATTAGGTACTACTATAAATCGCGTGCCACTGCTCTTAATTAAATATAATACTCCCCTAGTAAGATAACATACTAAACTGCCCCCCTATGTAAAGAATCTAGCTTAACGCTCCTAATGCACTATAACTACTATAATACTGCTGCCCCTATGTACAGGAATACTAACTTCATATACTGCCCCCTATGTACAAGAATATCACTACTATATACTGGCCCCTATGTAACACGAATATAACTACTATAATACTGCCCCCTATGTACAGGAGATATAACTACTATAATACTGCCCCTATTACAAGATATAACTACTAATACTAGCCCCCTATGTACAATAATTAACTACTACTAATACTGCCCCTATGTACAAGAACTATAACAAATCTATAATACTGCCCCCTATGTACAAGATATAAATACTATAAACTGCCCCTATGTACAAGAATTATACTAACTATAATACACGGCCCCCATGTACAGAATATAACTACTATAATACCCCCTATGTCTCCGGAATAACTACTATCTAACTGCCCCTATGTACAGAATATATACTACTATATACTACGCCTCCCTATGTACAGGAATATAAATACTAATAATACTATACGCCCCTATGTACAATAAATAACTATAACGGCCCCCTATGTACAAGAATATAACTACTATAATACTGAGCCCCACTAGGTACAGGAATAAACTACTATAATACTGCCCCTATGTACAGGAATATAACTACTAAATACTGCCCCCTATGTACAGGAATATAACTACTATAATACTTGCCCCCTATGTACAAGAAATACTACTATAATACTGCCCCCTATGTACAGGAATATAACTACTATAATACTCTGCCCCCCTATGTTACAGAGATATAAACTACTTAATACTATAATACTGACCCCATGTACAGATATATAACTAACTAATACTGCCACCTATGTTACAGGAATATAACTACTATAATACTGCCCCTATTTAACAGATAATACTATTATAATACTGCCCCCTATTACAGGAATATACTACTCATACTATACTGCCCCCTTGTACAAGAATATAACTACTATATACTTGCCCCTATGTACGTAAGAATTAATACTATAATACTTGCCCCCTATGTACAGAATATAACTACTATAATGCTCGCCCCCTATTTACAAGATATAATACTACAATACTACCACCTCATGTACAAGAATATAACTTCTATAATACTGCCCCCTATGTACAGAGATATAACTACTATAATACTGCCCCCTATGTACAAGAATATAACTACTATAATACTGCCCTATGTACAAGAATATACTCTATAAATACTGCCCCCCTTTTGTACAGGATATAATCTACTATAATATGCTGCCCCCTATGTACAAATTTATACAACTGATAATACTGCCACCTGCCCCCTATGTTAAACTGGAAATAACTACTATAATACAACTGCCCCTATGTCAAGGAATATAACTACTATAATACTGCCCCGCTATGTACAGGAATATAACTCTACTAAAATACTGCCCCCTATTTAATGAATATCACTAGCTATACTACTGCCCCCTATGTACAGGAAATATAACATTAAATACTGCCCCCTATGTACAAGAATATAACTACTATAATACTGCCTCCTATGTACAGGAATTAACATACTATAATACTGCCCCCCTATGTACAAGAATATCTACTATAATACTGCCCCCCCTATGTGACGAATATAACTGACTATAATACTCCCTATGTACGGAATTAACTACTATAATACTGCCCCCTATGTAACAAGAATATAACTACTATAATACTGCCCCTATGTACAGGAATATAATACTATAATACTGCCCCTATGTACAAGAATTACTACTACTATACTCCCCTATGACAGAATACTAATCTATAATACTGCCCCCTATGTACAAGAAATAACTACTATAACTGCCCCCTATGTCAAATATTAACTACTATCAATACTGAACCCCTATGTACAAGAATATAACTTCTAAATACTGCCCCTATGTACAGAATATAACTACTATAATACTGCCCCCTATGTACAAGATATAACTACATAATACTGCCCCTTATGTACAAGAATATAACTTTATAATACTGCCCCCTTGTACAGAATATAACTACTATATACTGCCCCCTATTTACAAGAATTATACTACTATAATACTGCCCCCTCATGTACAAATTAACTAACTATATAATAACTACTGGCCCCTATGTACAGGAATATAACTATATAAAACTGCCCCCTATGTACGGAATATAACTACTATAATACTGCCCCCTATGTACAGGTATACTACTATAATACTATACTGCCCCCATGTACAGAATATAACCACTATAATACTGCCCCTAATGTACAGGAATATACTACTATACTATGCCCCCTATGTACAGGCAATATAACTACTATAATACTGCCCCTATGTTACAAGTGAATAATAACTACTATAATACTTGCTCCCTAATGTACAGGAATATAACTACTATAATACCCCCCCCTATGTACAGAATACACTACTAAATACTGCCCCATAGATATAACTACTAATACTGCCCCCATTAGAATATAAATACTATAATACTGCCCCCTAATGTAAAAACAGCATATAACTACACTATAATACTGCCCCTATGTACAGCGAATATAACTACTCTAATACTGCCCTATTTACAGTAATATAACTACTATAATATGACTTCCTCTATTAAGAATATAACTACTATAATACTGCCCCTATGTACAGGGAATATTACTACTATAATACTGCCCCTATGGTACTAGAATATAACTACTATAATACCATATGTACTGCCTCTATGTACAAGAAAGATAACTACTATAAGACTGCTCCTATTGTCAGGAATATAACTACTATAATACTGCCCTCATTACAGTAATATACTACTATAATACTGCCCATATGTACAAGAATATACACTTATAATACTGCCCCATGTACGAATATAACTACTATAATACTGCCCCCTATGTACAAATAACCTACTATAATACTGCCCCTATGTACAGAGATTAACTACTATAATACTGCCCCCTATGTACAAAATACTACTATAATACTGCCCCCTATTACAAGAATATAACTATAACTATAATACTGCCCCCTATGTACAAGAATATAACTACTATAATACTGCCCCCTATGTACAAGAATATAACTACTATAATACTGCCCCCTATGTACAAGAATATAACTACTATATACGCCCCCCTATTACAAGAATATACTACTATAATACTGCCCCTATGTACGGAATATACTACTATAATACTGCCCCCTATGTACGGAATATACTACTATAATACTGCCCCCTATGTACAGAATAATAACTACTATAATACTGCTCCTTGTACAGGAATATACTACTATAATACTGCCCCCTATGTATAAGGAATATAACTACTATAATACTGCCCCTATGTACAGAATATGACTACTATAATACTGCTCCCTATGTACAAGAATTATACTACTATATACTACTGCCCCCTATGTACAAGAATATAACTACTATAATAACTGCTCCTATTTACAGGAATAAACTTATATCCTGGTCCCCATATTACAGGAATATTACTACTATAATACCGCCCATATGTACAAGAATATAACGAACGCCCCATTATATGCCTTTTAACTGCCCCCTATGTACAGATATAACTACTATAATACTGCCCCTATGTACACGAGAATATAACTACTTATATACTGCCCCTATGTACGAATATAACTACTATAATACTGCCCCTATGTCAAGAAATTAACTACTATAATACTGCCCCCCTATGTCAAGAATATAACACTCTATAATGTACTGCCCCTATGTACCAGAATATTAACTAACGATAATACTGCCCCCTTATGTACAAGAATATAACTACTATATACTGCCCCTATGTACAAGAATATAACTAGCCTATAAATATCTGCCCCCTATGTACGAGAATATAAAACTATAATACTGCCCCTATTTACAGAATAATAACTACTGATAATACTGCCCCCTATGTACAGAATAATAACTCCTATAATACGCCCCCTATTTACAGAATATAACTACTATTATACTGCCCCCTATTGTACATAGAATATAACTACTATAATACTGCCCCTATTACAAGAATATACACTACTTAATACAATGCCCCCTATATACGAATAAACACTATATTATACTGCCCCCTATGTACAGGAATATAACTACTTCAGTAATCTGCTACTGCCCGCCCCTATGTACAAGAATATAACTACTATAATCTGCCCCCTATGGTACAAGAATATAACTACTATAATACTGCCCCCTATGTTACAAGATACAATACTTCTACAAATACTGCCCCCTATGTACATAGAATACTAAACTACTATAATACTGCACCCTATGGTACAGGAATATAACTACTATATACTGCCCCCTATGTACAGATATATAACAACATAATACTGCCCCTATGTCACAGGAATATACTACTAATAATACTGCCCCCTAGTACAGGAAATATAACTACTATATATCCTCCCCTATAGTACATCGCAATATATACTACTATAATACTGCCCCATTGTACAAGAAATATAACTACTATAATACTGCCCCCTATGGTACAAGAATATAACTACACTACCTATAATACCTAGCCCTCCTATGTACAGATATACTACTATAATACTGCCCCTATGTACAGAATATAACTACTATAATACTGCCTCCTATGTCAAGATATAACACTATAATACTGCCCCCTATGGTACCAAGAATATAAACTACTATAATACTGCCCTCATTTTACAGAATAAACCTTAATTTTATACAATCTGCCCCCTTATGTACAAGATAATAACTACTATGAATACTTGTCCCCTATGTACAAGAATATAACTACTATAATACTGCCCCTATGTACACGATATAACTACTATATACTGCCCCCATATATCTACTCAGAATATATAACTATACTACTATAATACTGCCCTATGAGAACGGAATATAACTACTATAATACTGCCCCTATGTACAATAATATAACTACTAAATAACTGCCACCCTATGTACAGGAAATTTAACTACTATAATACTGCCCCCTATGTACAGAATATACTACTCTATAATACTGCCCCCATGTACAGAATATAACTACTATAATACTGCCCCCCTATGTACAGAATATAACTACTATATCCTGCCCCTCCCTATGTACAAGAATATAACATAAAAACCCCTACTTATAATACTAATACTGCCCCCTATGTACAAGAATATACCTACTAAATACTGCCCTATGTACAGATATACTATATATACTATCCCCCCTATGTACAATAATATACACTACTATAGAACTGCCCCCTATTACAGAATATAACTACTATAATACTGCCCCTATTACAAGATATAACTACTATAATCTGCCCATATGTACAATAGAATATAACACTATAATACTGCCCCCCCTATGTCAAGATATAAACTACTATAATCACTGCCCCTATGTCAGGAATATAACTACGATAATACTGCCCCCTATTACAGGAATCGAATAACTACTATAATACTGCCCCCTATGTACAAGAATATAACTACTATAATACTGCCCCCTATGTACAGGAATATAACTACTATAATCCTTTGGTTATTTTGCAGGAGAACAGTTACAAGTATTTTGAGCTTCCGATCTTTATTGGTATGGGAGCAGTAGGTGAGTATTATGTGGTAGGTGGCGCCTGTATTTATGGTGATATAACACTGTGTGACTTGCTGTTCTCTGTTTGGCAGGGGGGATGCTGGGGGCGCTGTTTAATGCCCTGAATAACTGGCTGACCATGTTCCGGATCAGGTAAGTGACTTCTCCCCTGGTGCTCGTTTGGTCCCACATGCTGCAGCTTTCTTTGGTGATCTGTAGTATTGTTCATCCTGAGCCTGCTGTTTCATGTGCAGAATAGTCTCTTATTATTGATCTTCCAGTCCTGCTGTCTGCATAGTTTTGCTGTGTCGTTACAGTGTGTCAGCTCCTGCTTTATCCATTATACAGCAGGAATCTGTCTGGACGGGAGGGATCGGTGATATTCGATCTTTCTCTTCCTTCCTATTGAGTTTAGGATTTGGCAAATTTTAGTAAATTGTAGGAAGTTTATTTTCCCATTAATGAAGGATTTGTATTCTGGAAGCGGTGGTCCGGTGGCGGGGGTCCTGTGACAGACAGACTGCGGGGGAGGGGGGCGCCAGCTAATGGCTTCTCCAGTGATTGCAAAATCAGATGTACAAGCCAAATAAATAGCACCCCCAACCCCCCACCCGAGCACCTTACACAGTGGTTAACCCTGCGTGTGCTGCTGCATCCCAATAAGCCAAGTAGTGGTCGGGTGAGCTCCCATCATTGGCTGCGCAGAGCACAGCAGTGTGAGGACACGCCCCCGGTGCAGTTGGTGAAGTTACAATCCTGGAATGCAAGTCCGTATTTCACAGTCCTGCTGCTACTAATAACATACACAACAGTATGATTACACAGATCTCCATGTCTGCTACTCAAGTGCACTGGGGGGTAGTCCTCACACTGCTGTGCTCTTTGTTCTGTGCACTGAGCTGCTTCACTCCTTTTTCCTGATTGACCTATATAGTGTTTACTATGGAGGCCGCCACAGATATTCCCCAGGGGCTGTGAAAAGTGAATTATGCCCAGAGCTAAGAGCACAGCAGTGTGAGGACACGCCCCCGATGCAGTTAGAGAAGTTACAATCCTGGAATGTAAGTCCTTATATCACAATCCGGCTGCTACTAATAACATACACAACAATATGATTACCCGGATCTCCGTGTCTGCTACGTGTCCTCACACTGCTTTGCTCTGTGTTCTGTGCACTGAGCGGCTTCACTCCTTTTTCCTGATTGACCTGTATAGTATTTACAATGGAGAATGCCACAGCTGTTCCTCTGAGTAGAGATAAGAGGCTGTGAAAAGTGAATAATGCCCAGAGCTCAGAGCACAGCAGTGTGAGACACCTGCTGACAGATTCACCCCAGTGTAAGCCACTGGAAACGGAGATGGGTGACCGACGACAGAGGAGGAGAAGGTGGAAAAAGATGGGCCAGCAGTCTAGTAAAGTCGTAAGATTCTCACAGGATCTGCACCGCCGCGGCCTGCAGGTGATAAGGCCCTGTTGGTTGGCGGCAGAAGAAAGAGGACCAAGTGATAAGCGGGCAACCAGTGCAGTTACGTGATAGAATTTAGTATTGTGCTACCTCGGCTGTCAGCCGCGGCGGGAGAACTCCGGAGAGTACAACCTGCAAGGTGAAAGTCTCAACTCACTCCTGGCACTACAGCTTTGCCCTAGTTGATTTCTACGGTTTTCCTCTGGTTACAGTGAGCAGTGAATTATGGGAAGTCAGGGAACGGTTACATTCAAAATCTACTTGTGGGTCGCATGACTGACTACACGCCGGTGTTTGGTTTGTTCCAAGGGAAAACGGCATGGATCTTTTCATTGCACCAGAGAGAAAGTGATTTACTGCTAGGTTCTCTTCTTCCCGCAGCTATTTGCGCGGACGGAGAGAGAATACAACGGCCATGGCGTCGGCGTCTTTTGATACGACAGAGAAAGGCAGAGTGCGCAGACTCTTCCATTGATCCGGCCCGTGGTGTTGACGGTTTCCTGGACTCCGCCCCTTACTTACCTTACAGTGTCCTTATTGGCTGCCCGCTTTTTGTGTAACCCCAGCTGTACCCCAATAGGTTAATTTAACCCGCAGGACCCTGGGCCTCTTCACCCTCCTGTACTTCTCCTGGCGGTCGGACCTACGGCCTGACGGTATCGGAGGGGGGTCTTATCACCTCCTCTCTCGGGCGGCTGGGGGCGGCTCTTTGGGATCCTGTGACCAGCATCTCCAATGACCCCCCCATGGTAAGTCCTGTCTATATGACTCCTGGGAAAAGCTGGCGCTGCCTTGTGTTAGAGGGATGGAACTCTGCTTTCCCTGATACGCAAGGCGAATCGTACCCGGAGCAAGGGGAAAAGTTGGGTGTTACTAGACTGGGCTCACCCAGCTTTCCCGGGTACCAGATATCGAATAGAATAGTACTGTCAATATGAATGTAGCTATGAGCCGGGCTGGCTGCACTGTTAACCCTTTGTGTCCCCGTCGTTGTGCAGTCATGGGCCGTTCCTGCGTAATACGCACTGATGGGGGCCAGCGGCACAGCTGGGTGAGTATTTCACAGCGGCGGGGTTAAACTTTGCGAATTTGGCGTTTTACAATTCCCCCAGGTGTCCGCACTGAGTGTTTACACAGATGTGGAGGCCTGGATCGTAGAGCAGCGCTACTGCTTATTCACTCTAGTGTTGTGAATACAACTCCCAGCTGCAATTGGGGCTCTCAACGCCACCACTGGGCAATTTTTTCTCCATTCACATCCAAAGCTGTGTGTTAGATTTCCTTTACCAAAGGAGGATGGTGATGTGGGAGGTCATTCAAAATCCAATAGTTTGATCATGTGAATGGCGAGGAGGGGCTAAGTGATGTTTTTATGGTGTTGGTGGAATGAGGATTCTTTGGATGTTGTGACTGAGCAGCGCAAAAGATTAAAATAGTGTTGCTTCTACTTGTAAAGCCGCGGATGCAGCGCACTAGGGGGAGCTCACTGGTCCGTATGTAGATTTGCTCAGTCCTGTATATCTGTCGTCAGTGAGCTCCCCCTAGTTGTTGGTCCGATCACCATGGCCAACTCATTTACCAGGAGATCTAATGAGGGCGGAGTTCAACTCATTTGACACCATGACCCCCTACCTTTTTCTTCCCAGGCGGAATATAGTCCGGATTGACCCTGAGCCCTGACGGTCATCATGGTTAGATTAGAAGCCAAGGGAACGTCACAAAGGGTTCCCCATCATGTGGTCCTCATCACCGCCAAGAGAGTGGGAGAGACCTGTTTATAGAGGGGGTGACGCGCTGTATTGGGGGTCGGGTTACGATGTTAAGGACCCCTGAAGAAAATCTGCGGGGTAATATGTACGTGTTTGGCCCCTGCAGATGGGCAATGGGGGCGTGTCCTCACACTGCGGTGCTTCTGTGCTCTCCTTGCACTGAACCACAGCTCTTCCGAGGCGTTGGCTTTATAGCATTCTTGCCCCTTATGTCAGCGCTATGAGAGCACAGCAGTGTGCAGGACCCTCACACTGGAGGTCTCCATATCTGGCTTGCTGTCAGTGGGTGAAGGTTGTGCTATCGTGACCCATTATCTTTTTGGCAGGGTCTCTACGATCTTGCATATCAAGTGCAGAGCGTCCTTCCTGCAAGGGGCCCCGGTGACCTCGCACTCCCTCACCGCAAGGTCAGTCACCGTTAATACCGTGACTCTAACCCCGGCAGTGGTCACAATGACTCTCACAGAGTTATAATGGTCGGAAAATCTGGAATTTACTCGGAAACTTTGATGATGCGGAGAATGAGAATGTTCTTGAGTGGGAGGATAAGCTTTGCATGATGGGGTGGATTACTCCCTTAAGGGGGGATGAGGCTCAGAGCAGTTCTGGGGGATGTGTCCTATAGGATTTTGGATTTTATTGAGGTTTAGGGGCTGACAGCTGAATGCGAGGTGTAGGGGACCTGCATGCGAGGGGATGATGGATGCCGCAGGGTTAGCAGGGAGGGGTCTTCTATAATTATCTTAAAGTGAAATACCCCTTAAATTTCGGCTCCTGGCTGTGGGGTTGAGGGGTGCGTTGAGGGTCTAATTGACTGTGAGGCAGTCACTAGTCATGTGCCCTGCCCCTGAGCTCTGCTGCATCTAGTGGATTCAACCAGTGCAGCCATTAAGGGATCTTCAGGACCCCGGCGATCCCACAAACCACAAAGTTGCAGCTTGTTACAGTTTTAGTAACTCGAAGCTGAGGTGGCAATATTAAGGACAGCCACTAGATGCTGCCAAGTCTAGAAGCCCCTTTAACGTGCGCACATATATTGCATTATGCTGAAATGTTGCAACGTACAAAACAGTAGTTACATATTTCTCCTCTCCCCTAACACCAGGGAAGTGATGAGCACGCCGAGTCACCTGCCTGCGCCGGAGGGATAATGGTCGGGCCTTCATCATATTGACATTATGAGCACAAACCACCTCCAACCACAATGGCTTCCCTTAGTGGAGAATGGACGGGAAAACACCGGGTCAGGTAAGTACCCGACACCCTGGCACCTGATTGTAGGATGGAGACTAACATGGCTTGTTTGTAGTCTGTACCCATGGGAGGACACATTGTATTAATTGCTTTTTGTTTGCAGCCTCCTCGTTATGCGGAATGATCCTGAGATTTCAGCTGATTGTGCTCTCAAGCATACGGTAGGGGATAGGATAGGGGGTTAACCCCATGCCCCAGTGATGGGGTGCAGTAGGGCACAGATACAGGATGTGGGGACGCCACACTATACCTGAGATTTGAGGGTTGGAGGACAAGTGATGACATCATCAGTCCTCCATGATGATGTCATGCTATCGCTAGTCTCTGGTTCTCCTGACATCTAGTGGGCACTGGGAGTACTGCAGCAGGTTACCTCGATGGCCGTCATTTTCCTCTTGTGATTCTTAGGTTTTTGTCGAGAGGGAAAATCTGAGTCTCATCCAGCGACGATTGAAGTTGAAGGATTTCCGGGACGCTTATCCTCGCTTCCCCCCCATCCAGTCCATACACGTGTCCCAGGACGAGCGGGAATGTCTGATGGACATGACGGAGTTCATGAACCCCACTCCCTACACTGTACCCCAGGTATCTGCTCCACCCGAGGCGTCTCTGCTGCAGACACTTAGTCCGGGAAATCTTATATGTTTCATGTTATTTACAGGAGGCCTCATTACCGCGGGTGTTCAGGCTCTTCCGAGCGCTCGGCCTCCGGCACCTGGTGGTGGTGGATACTCATAACAGGGTGAGTGTTTCCCAAATATCCCCCCTCCCTCGCTCTGCCCGCTCCGGTGCTCTTGCGCTCCCTTCTCTCGCTCTGCCCGCTGCGGCGCTCTCGCTCCCCCCTCTATAGCTCTGCCCGATGCGGAGCTCTCGCTCCCCACCTCTTAGCTCGCTGCTGCCCCGCACCTGAAGGCGACATCTCGCTCCCCCCCCTCCGCTCTGCCCGCTGCGGCGCTCTCGCTCCCCCTCTCTCCGCTCTGACCCGATGCAGGGCTCTCGATAACCCCTACGATACGCTCTCTGCCCGCCCTCGCGGGCGCTCGTCGCTCCACCCTACCTACTCGCTTGGCCCGCTGCGGCGCTCTCGCTCCCCCCTCTCTCGATCGGCCCGCATGCGGCGCGCTCTCGCCTACCCCCTCTCGCGCTCGCCCGCTGCGGCGCGATCTAGTCCCCACTCTCTCGCTCTGCCCGCCGCGGGCGCTCTCGCTCCACCCTCTTCCGGCTCTGCACGGCGCGGCAGCTCTCTCGCACACCCCCTACCTTCGCCTCTGCCCGCTGCGGGACTCTTCGCTACCCCCTCCTCTCGATTTCCACCGACCTGCCCGCTGTTATGACGGCGCTCTCGCTCCCCCCCCTCTCGCTGACAACCGCCGCATCCTCCCTCCCACGTTGCGGCGCTCTCGCGCCCCCTCTCCTCGCTCTGACTGCGCGGCGCCCCGCTCCCCCTCTCTCGCTATGCCCGCTGGCGGCGCTCTCGCTCCCCCCCTTCGTATCTCTCCGACGCTCTGCCGACTGCGGAGCCGCTCTCGCCCACCCTCTCATCAGACCTGCCCGCTGCGGCGCTCTCGCTCCCCCCTCTCGCGTCTCTGCCCGATGCGGCGCTCTCGTCCCCCCTCTCTCGCTCTGCCCGCTGCGGCGCTCTCGCTCCCCCCTCTCTCGCTCTGCCCGCTGCGGCGCTCTCGCTCCCCCCTCTCTCGCTCTGCCCGCTGCGGCGCTCTCGCTCCCCCCTCTCTCGCTCTGCCCGCTGCGGGCGCTCTCCGCTCCCCCTCTCTCGCTATGGCCCGCTGCGGCGCTCTCCGCTCCCCCTCCCTAGCTCTGCCGCTGCGGCGGCTCGCGCTCCCCTCTTCGCTTGCCCTATGCGGCGCTCTCGCTCCCCCTCTCTCGATCTGCCCGCTTGCGCGCGCTATCGCTCCCCCCTCTCTCGCTCTGCCCGCTGCGGCGCGCTCTCGCTCCCCCCTCTTCCGCTCTGCCCGCTGCGGCGCTCTCTCGCACCCCCCTCTATCGCCTCTGACCACGCTGCGGCGCTCCTCGAACCCCCCTTCCGCTCTGCCAGCTGCGGGTCGCTCTCTAGCACCCCCTCTTCCGCTCTGCCCGCTGCGGCGCTCTCTCGCACCCCTTTCTCGCTTCCCCCCTCCCTCGCTCTGCCGCGGTCCCCTGACCTCTGCCCTCTGTTCTCCTGCAGGTTGTGGGTTTGGTGACCAGGAAAGACCTTGCCCGTTACCGTATTGGGAAGAACGGCCTGGAGGAGCTCTGCCTGGCGCAGACGTGATCCCCCCCCCCCGACCCCCATTTTATATTCTTTCCTTTAAGCGGATATTTATCAGGTGTGAGAACTTTCCGCACTGTCAGCACCTGCCTGCACTGGACCTTCTGGATCTCCTCACACCTGACACAAGCTCCGGAGCCCGGCCGTAAGGTGTACGCAGCACCCGCCCATCCTGGAGGCGGCCACATTGTCCCACTGATCGTGGCCTCTATTTTATAGCAAAAATTATTCTTTTACATATGAGAAATTTAGTATTTTGTTAATTCTTCTCTAGTCACATCCAAAGCTGCATGTGAAATTCCTCTTTCCTGTTATTGCTCAGGCTGCAGGGCTGGGGGTGTGTCCGGCAAGCACTGGACGGAATGGGGGCTGCAGCTTTGGATGTGATTGGAGTACAGCATGATCTACAGGACAGCTTGGTATCCTCCTATATGATAGATGTGATAGAGATTTCCCAGATCTCACAATTATCGGGTGATATCTCTTTAAAAAAATCTATTAAAAAAATAATTGTTTTTATTAGTGATTCTTATGACATGTTTAACAGTAAATGATATTTTGGAGCGGAGCCTCCGGATGGCGCTATTACACGTCCGGGGCTTTAGGATTTTATATACTGCTGTGTGCATGGGTTCCATATAGGGGGCGCCGCTGCGGCCTGTGATTTAGTTTCCCTCGAAGGCAAAAAAAAGTTAAACTTTTGTTAAATATAATAATATAATTTGCTGTTTTATTTTGTTCTTGAAGGGTTAAATTACGGAGATACATTGTAACACAGATACATTCCACTGTGGTAGCAGTAGGCGTGTCCATGCTGACCAATCAGATTCTAAGGCTAGAGCTTGGTTGCCGCCCCCTAAGAACAGACAATTTTATGATTTTAGGTTTGTCCCAGATATATATATATTTTTTTCTGTCATTGTTGATGTTTTTTTATTTAATATCCATCGGTTCCCCCTATGACTCCATAGATTGGGTAACCCCCCTAAAACCAGCACCCGGACCCTCCTCCCCCCTGACCCGGCATCAGTCTTCACTAAGTGACCACTAGCTACAGAAGCCAAATACTAAACCTATTCCTGACACAGGGCTGCTTTCTATGTATCGGAGCCCCTCCCCCTCTGGGGTGCTGTGTGAGTGGGTGAGCGCTCGTGTGATGGGTGCGCTGCGCTGGAACATTATAGGTGTTATTTTTTAATGGATTTGCTGCTGTTTAAATAAATTGTTTAGTTTGTCTGCAACAATTTTGTTCTGTAATTCTTTTATTATTGTCCAGCAGGGGGCTGTATATGTTATTAGTAGCAGCAGGACTGTGATTTATATTCCAGGATTATACTGGGGGTGTGTCCTCACACTGCTGTGCTCTGTCTCCACTGGATTGATCTGATGCATAGCCCTTGCTTCACTCTGCGTAAAGGCGTGGTTGAGATCTACAGCTATCTCTCAGAGGGTAGGGACTTGAGAGCAGATCAATGCAGGGTTTTCAGAGCACAGCACGCCCCCAGTACAATCCAAGAATATAAAAATATATTTCACAGTCCTGCTGCTACTAACAACATACACAAAGGTCTGAATACACATTTCTGCAGGGACAGTACCTCATACGGCCTGCAGTGTGAGGACAGTGCTACAATACTTGAGTATAAATAAAAAATACACTGTCTTGCTGCTACTAAAATACACAAAGGTCTGGTTACACATGTCTGCAGGGACAAAACATAACACTAATTGCAAAGAGCACAGCACACAGGAGTGTGAAGACACAACACCAGTGATAAAATCCCGGAATGCAAATCCATATATCACAGTCCTGCTGCTACTAACATACACAGCGGTCTGATTACACATCTCTCCAGGGACAATACCTAGCACTGGCTGCAGACAGCACAGAGCACAGCAGTGTTAGGACATACAAAGTGATACAATCCTGGAATATAAATCCATATACCACAGCCCTGCTGCTACTACTAATATTCATAATGGTCTAATTACACATCTCTCCAGGGACAATACCTAGCACTGGCTTCAGAGAGCACAGCACTCAGTGATACAATCCCAGAATATAAATCCATATATCACAGTCCTGCTGCTACTAACATACACAGCGGTCTGTTAGTAGCAGCAGGACTGATTACGCATCTCTCCAGGGACAATACTGGATGCAGTTTGTGGTAACACCTGCTGACAGGTTCTTTTAAGTTACTTGTAGTACAATTTTCCCTAAGTGAGTAACACCCCCCCCCCCCCCCCCTCGTCCCTTCCGTAGATATTGCATGTACCTTCAAAGCACGAGTGAATGACAGACGTGACCAGCGGGTGGCGCCCTGCGCTGTGTTTTGGGAGATCTCTAGGAGCTTCAGGAAATCCATTACTGTAGACAAATCCTCCAAAATATTCTGCTCTCTGTGACACCTAGAAGCCGAGCTGTCAGTCACTACAGCTCCGCCCACTCTGCTCTTCATCCACTTACAGCTCATAGACGTAAAAAAAAAAGACCCCAAAAACAGGAACTTTGTAATCAAAAACTTTATTAAGCAAAATATATTCTGACTATTTATAGAGTGCGGTATGTACAGAGCTCAGTACAGAGGGGGGTAGCGCCCCCTAGTGTCTGTTATATTGTGGGTGGAGATTTAGCTGCTTAGGTTGACTTCTCGGTTGACCTGCACCAAAATTAGACTGCAAAACTGTACACTGGGGGTGCGCCCTTACACTGCTGTGCTCTGTGCCCTGTGGTACATCTCTCCATAGCCTGTTCCCCTGATCTTAATGACCACTGTTGCATTGGGCATTGGGCCATGCACGTGGAGCTACTCGGTGCAGAGAGCTAAGAGCACAGCAGTGTGAGGTGCCCCCCCAGCCCATTGAGATGTTCCCTGAGGGTTCTCTATTGGTGGTGTCAGGGGGGTCCTCTCATTCGGTCGGGGCCACCCCTCTAGTGTAGGGTTGGGTTAGTTGAGGACGTCCCACCCTTTCAGGATACCCTCATAGTATAAATCTAGGGATTTATGGGATAGGGTCTCCACATGCATCCTATAGCTCCACCGTAGAGCTGGTGCCAAGCCCGGATCTACCCAGAGAAGATCTAGACCCCCAGCATTGCCTGATCTAGAACGTCCATGGTTCTCCTAACGTCCCTAGGACATGGTCCTATCTGCTGAATTCGCTCATGAGGTCACGTCCTGCTCCCTGTAACTCGTGGTGAGCGTCTGATGTCCAGTTTTCCAGGAGATCACTGAAGTCCGGGGTGGTCGTGTTGAGGATACACGATGGGATGGGAGATGGCTCCTTCCAGAAGGACAGGGGCAGTGTCCGCCTGTGCATGGGCACAATATGGGCATATTTGCGGTCCAGTCTGTGTAGCCTGGCGTCCTTGCCCATGGCCATCTTCTGCCTGGTATACTTCCGAAGACCAAAGTCGAAGAGTTCAGTGAGGGGGCCGAGCTTCTTGGGGTCTTCCTTGGTGCAAATAGATTTTAGCATCTTCTGGTCAATCTCTACAGGAGGGGTCAAGGGGTGGAAGAGGTCTTCTATATCATGATCTTTGCTTTGGGCCATCTTTACCAGGTCCTGATAATACAACTCCTGCCCTCCGTACATTCGAGGGGTGAAGTAGTCCTCATAGATATTACAGGAGTCTGGGTCTTCTTCTTTGGTCTTCTGGCCAAAATACCGTTGGATGTCGTTGCTTATAAGCTCGGTAAATCTGAGGAGCTGCTCCGTCATCCCCGAGGTGCTGTCTTCTGAGGAGGCCTCCTGTCTGCCCACATCGCTGGTGGACCTGACGTCTAGGTCTTCTCCACAGGACAGGTCTTCTATGTCATCCTCTTCTATGAGTTCATCCTCTTCTTCCGAAGTATCTTGAAAGTCAACATCGTGGGTCAGTCCCGGGAAGAGGAACGGGTGCTGGAACGGGGGAAGGAACTTAAATTCCGAGAGGTTTCTTATCACGCCAGTTGCCATTGTTCTAAAAAGAAAAAGAAACATTTGGTTAAGTGAAGATTCTCTCCTTATTGTTGAGGTTCTGACCCCTTGGCTTCCACTTTTGTTCAGTGGAGACCATGACATCTGCTCTGTAGTGGCTTAGAAACAGAACCAGAACATACGACCAAGTGGCCAGAGATGGTTCCATCATTGGCATTGGCCTCCGTGGAGAACCTTTCATGGTCATCTTGGAAAGACTCCCTAGACATCTAGTTCTCCCAATCTGATCAGTAGGGGTCTGACAACTGGAGCCCAGACTGAGCAGTGGTTCTGGAAGACTCTGACACCAGAACCTTTAAAGAGGATGGAGCCAGAAGCAGGAGCCTGTTCCTTACATTGTGGTCCTGCAGAACTGTAGTTCCTTGATGCTGCTGCATTCAGATCCATCTCCTGTGTAGGTTCTGGTTCTGGATCGGTGCGGAGTCTGTTAATCACCCCCTTCCACCAATTGGGTCTATTGTGAAGAGAAAGTGATCCCTTTAAATATTTTAACAATCATCTAATACAGTTCAGGGGAAACCGTGGAAGGAAACCTCTTAAAGGGGAGGATTTTCTTTATAAAAACAAAAAATACTGATGATTATTTCGGAATCATCCATAACAGCGGATAGAAACCCGGCGCCAGCAGACGGCCGCGCCATTCTCCTGTATTATAATGTAAAAAAAAATTGTTCTAGTAATGTTGGAACAAAAATATTCATTTTTTTAGGGAGCTTCTGAAGACTCATAAGGAAAACAATAAAAAAAAAAAAAAACATTTTACTGTCATATGTGTATTTTAATTTTTTTCATTGGGAAAAAACTTGTAGCGTTTTTGTGAAAAAATAAAACTAAGAGAAACACAAAATATATTATAAGTATAAGTTACTGTATTTTTTATTTTTTTTTTTACTCCGCTTTTTTTGAGTCAAAGCTCGGAGTAGTCCTTCATTTTTCCCCCCAAATCCCTTCCTCCTCCCTTCCCTTCCTTGGTTGAACTTGATGGACTTGTGTCTTTTTTCAACCACATAAACTATGAAACATACATTTGATACATTTTGATACATTTGATACATTTTGATACATTTTGAATCCACTTCCGGCTTTGGTCCAAAAACTGCATGAGAAAAAAACACAACAAAAAAACTGCAGTTTATTTTTTCCCCTCTGGGGGAGTTCCCTAAATCTGGTATCCAGAAATTCTTGTTCCCTACCAATTGTCTTAGATGACAGAACTGCAAGATAATATATGGATTGTTCCAAGATCAGAAGACGGAGATAAGAACCTGATAAACTCTAGTTAGAATTTTTGACAAATGAATGTGATCTGATTTCTGCTTTTCACTTTAAATGAATGGAAAGACATTACCTACAAGATAGGGTCCGGAGGTTTGTTCTTAAGTTGAATTTGTATGTAAGTCGAAACTGTATTGGAGTTTAATTGCTGAAATTGGACCCAAGGATTATCAGTAAAGCTTCATTACAGACACCTTACAGATGATTATTGTAACACCAGATAGGTCACAGGGGGCATAGGGTCTGTGCTGTACGATGGGTTGTCTGTAAGTGCGGTGTCCTTAAGTAGGGGACCGCCTGTAATTTGTAACATGAAAATAAGAGTTCTGTGTAACATGTCACCTGTTATCATAATAGTTCTTTTTTTATTTTTAGGGAAAAACATATATAAAATGGAAGAATTTTTTATTTATTTATTTTTTTTTAAATCTGTATAGAAAATTCCCGGTGCTCTTTTTTTTTTTTTTTTTTTTGAAATTATCTTCCAATTCTTCCTATATTATATCCATATTATATCCATATTTTATATTGATGATGATGAGCCTCATTATTACAATAAGACGCTGGATTGAAAATTACTATTAGAAATTATACTAAAAATTACACATTTCCAGACGAAATGTATTCTATATTTATATAATATATATACAGGCGGTCCCCTACTTAAGAAAACCTGACTTACAGACAACCCCTAGTTACAAAGGGACCTCTGGATATTGGTAATTTATTGTACTTTAGTCCGAGGCTACGATAATCAGCTATAACTGTTATCACAGGCGTCTGTAATGAGGCTTTAGTGTTTAACCTGGACAATCCAAACGTTTTTAAAATCCATTGTTTTAATTTTGTTGGTTAAATGATAAATATTCAGTTGCCACTTACTACAAATTAAACTTAAGAACAAACCTAACGAACCTATCCGCACGTAACCCGGTACCGCCTGTATATCTATGTATATATATATTAATATGGTTGTTTTTAAAATTCAAGAACATCCCCCCCGCATTCACTGTCTTTATCTCATTATTTTTTTAAAATCGTAAGATTCATTTCTTAAATGATTTATTAATTTCTAAATTTTAAATATAATATAACAAAAATGTTCGTCCTAACAAAAAAAAAAAAAAAAAATTTAAATTAAATTTGTTTCTATTTTTCTATGTGCAAGAATCTCCTTGATATAGATTGATATAAAAGTGGGAGAGTGACCAATGGTTTAAAAAAGAAAAAAAAAAAAAAAAAAGATAATTTCAAAATTATTTTTATGATGTTTTTAGATGTAAAATTAAAAATTTTCATTTAAAAAAAAAAAAATTTTGGGTAAAAGTTTTAGCAGTGATGCTGTGAGGACTCACCTTGCAGTTTGCTGGGCTCCGGGCTCTCTCGCACCTGAGGCTTTAGATAAAGTATTTATAGGGGCGGCCGGGGGCTGACAGGTTGACAAATATTTGATAGGACTATTGTAATCGTAGACTCGGCAAACACAGCAGGGATTTGTTTTAGCGCCCGGCAACCGGGGAGCAAGGGGAAGGGAGCAAATTAGAGCGGATGGCGAGCTGCGGCTTAATGGTCACTTTGCCAGGGGATTCTCAAGTGCCGTCCCTGCGCGTTCTGCTATTATCCTCTGACCACAGCTGCCGCCGCGCCCGCGACACTTGTCCCCCGGGCCCTTATCACCCGCCCCGCGCTGACAGATTGCTGGAAAATTACATTTCATGCTATTTTGACTTCTGGAGTAGGATCTTTTAAAGGACACGATGCTCGACAAACAGTTAATATTTATATAGACGCCTGGAACCGCCGAGATTACGTAAAAACGATACAAAGTAACGGAAAAAAGAAAACCGTTGGGTCTGGGGAACGTTTGAAACATTTCAGGCGACAAAGTTATTATAAAGATACGAAGATTCCGAAACATTTTAGCACATTCATTATCAATTTTCAAAAATTAAAAAAATGTGTTTTTCCATTGGGTCAAAGGAAATTTATCCGATAACGACAGAATGTGACCCGTGACCTGTGACCCCTGGTACCTGCAGAAAGTGGGAGGTGTGTCCACTTAGCAGGTGGTGATACAATATTATATGGACTCTTCTGACTTGATCTCATGATAAATCACTTGGGTTGGGGCGATCATTGGGTTGGGTCAGGGGTACAGAACCGTTCTTCTTAATACCAACCCACTGGGTCTTGGGTCCAGGACCCAAAACAGGTCAATGTCTGGACCACCTGGAGCAGAGAAGAGACAGAGGAGAGAGGGGAGTTCATATTTTCAATCTGGTCATGATCAGCCCTCGTCAGGCCCGGGGGTCTGTATTATCAGCCAATGTCTGGTCGGGGGTCTGTATTATCAGCCAATGTCTGGTCCGGGGTCTGTATTATCATCCAATGTCTGGTCCGGGGTCTGTATTATCAGCCAATGTCTGGTCCGGGGTCTGTATTATCATCCAATGTCTGGTCTGGGGTCTGTATTATCATCCAATGTCTGGTCCGGGGTCAGTATTATCAGCCAATGTCTGGTCCGGGGTCAGTATTATCAGCCAATGTCTGGTCCGGGGTCTGTATTATCATCCAATGTCTGGTCCGGGGTCAGTATTATCAGCCAATGTCTGGTCCGGGGTCAGTATTATCAGCCAATGACTGGTCCGGGGACTGTATTATCAGCCAATGTCTGGTCCAGGGTCAGTATTATCATCTAATGTCTGGTCCGGGGTCTGTATTATCATCCAATGTCTGGTCCGGGGTCTGTATTATCAGCCAATGTCTGGTCAGGGGTCTGTATTATTAGCCAATGTCTGGTCCGGGGTCTGTATTATCAGCCAATGTCTAGTCGGGGGTCTGTATTATCAGCCAATTTCTCATTTTTGGTCATTGTTTGGTTTGGGTTCTGCATTATCAGCCATTGTCTGTTCTGGGGTTTGCAATGCTGGCAGTTGTCTGGTCTAGGGTCTGCCTTACTGACTGTGGTTTGGTCTGGGGTCTGCATCACAGGGCTGTAGAGTTGGGAAGCCAAACTTCTGACTCCATCTCCAACACCTCAATTTCTCTAACTCCACAAAATTGATCACCGACTCCACAGTCCTGTTTTCCTGGTCCCTCTAGCAGTGCTGAGGTACATAAAGTGCAGCCACATTCATCTAAATTAAAAGCCTAGAAGAGGATGCACAACACCGGTTCTAGGTCCTCTCCTGCCGCTGCTCTCTGTGTCCTGACATTATATATGCACCAGCATCCGGACCCAGAACAGAGCTGTCCAGGAAAACTAGAAGACCCCGGAGTACTGGTCAGCTGTACTGTACTGCTCCCGGGTCCTCTGCTGCTACTAGAACAACTCTGCTCCAGGTCCTGATGTCGACCCATACAACCAGTATGGGACGCAGAGCAGAACAAGGAGAAGAGAAGGTGCAGGGAGCAGAAGAGGAGACAGAAATTGAGAGGATATATTTATTTATTTTTTGGTCTACTATGGGGGTCTCCAGTTTTAGTAGTTGTCAGTCTTGGATTATTTTTATCCACCCCCGAGGGGGGGGGGTGTCTCTCCATTGTTATTATATGTATATATGTGGTTCAGTATATAATATATTGCTCGGGTCTCCAGTACTATAATAATATGCTCTGTGGTCTCAGCCAGGCTATAATATATGCTATGGGTCCCAGTACTTTATAATAATATACTCTGGGGTCTCCAGTACTATCATATAATGCGTTGTGGTTCCTAGTACTATAATAATATTCTCTGTGGTCTCCGGTCCTATAATAATTATGTCTGGGGTCTCCTAGTACTATAATAATATGCTCCGGGGGTCTCCAGTACTATCATAATATGCTTGTGGTATCCCAGTACTTATAATAATATGCTCTGTGGTCGGCTGCGTACTATTAGATAATATGCTTCGGGGGTTCAGTCCTTAATAATATGCTCTGGGGTCTCCAGTACTATAATAAATATGCTGCTGTGGTCTCCTACTATAATAATTGCTATGTGGTCTCCAGTACTTAATAATATGCTCTGGGGTCTCCAGTACTATAATACTATGCTCTGGGGTCTCCAGTACTATAATAATATTGCTTGGTGGTGTCCAGTAGGACTATACTAATCTACTCTGGGGTTCTCAGAGTACTATAATAATATGCTCCGGGGTCTCCAGTACTATAATAATATGCTCTGTGGTCTCCAGTACTATAATAATATGCTCTGTGGTCTCCAGTATATCTAATAACCTCTGTGGTATCAGTACTATACATAATATGCCTGGGCGTCCAGTACTATAATAATATCTATCTGTGGATATCCAGGCTTTAATCATTATGCTTGTGGTCTCCAGTACTATAATAAATGCTCTGTGGTTCCAGGAGTACTATCATAATATGCTCTGTGGTCTCCAGGTATAATGAAATGCTATGGGGTCTCCAGTACGATAATAATAATGCCTTGGGTCTCCAGTATATAATCATATGGCTTCTTGGTCTCCAGTTTACTTACAATAATATCTCTGTGGTATCCAGTACTATAATAATATGCTTGTGGGTCTCCAGTGCTAATAATAATATGTGCTCTGGGGCTCCTCCAGTACTATAATAATATGCAGTTGGTTGGTCTCCCGTACTAAATAGTGTTGCTCGCGGTGGTCTCCAGTACTATAATAATATACTCTGTGGTCTCCAGTACTATAAGAATGCTCTGTGGTCTCCAGTACTGCTTAATATGCTCTGTGGTCTCCAGTACTTAATTAATATGAGCTATGTGGAGTCTCCAGTGCTAAAATACACATGCTTGGGGTCTCCAGTACTATAATAATATGCTCTGGAGTCTCCAGTCCTATAATAATATGCTCTGGGTCCTCCAGTACTATAAGAATATGCTTTGCGGTCTCCAGTATATAATAATATGCTCTGTGGTCCCAGTACTATAATAATATGCTCTGTGGTCTCCAGTACTATAATAATAATATGCTCCGGGGTCTCCGTAATATAATAATATGCTCCGCGGGTCTCCAGTACTATAATAATATGCTCTGGGGTCCCAGTACTATAATAATATGCTCTGTGGTCTCCAGTACTATAAATAGGTCTGGGGTCCTCCGTACTATTAATAATATACTTGTTGGTCTCTCCAAGTACTTATAATAATCTACTATGGGGTTCCAGGACTATAAAATATACTCTGGGGTCTCCAGGTTACTATAAAATATGTCGGGTCTCCTCAGTACATCAATAACTATTTCCGTGGTCTCCAGTACTACAATAATAACGCCTCTGGGGGCTCCCGTACTAAATAATATGCGTCTGAGGTCTCCAGTACTATCATAATATGCTCTGTGGTTCCAGTCTATCTACTAATATGCTTCTGGGCTCTAGTACTGATATGTTACTATTTCTGTGGTCTCCAGTGCTAAATACTATGCTCTGGTCTCCAGACTATAATTATATGCTTGGGGTCTCCCGAGAGTACAGTATAATATGCTCCGGGGTCTCCAGTACTATAATAATATGCTCTGGTCTCCAGTATATATCTCAAATCTACTCTGGTGGTCTGCCCAGTACGTATAAATAATATGCTCGTGGTCTTGACGTACTATAATAAATATGCCCGGGGAGTCTCACTCCAGTACTATAATAATATGCTCTGTGGTCTCCAGTACTATAATTAAAGATACTCTGGGGTCTCCAGTAATATAATAATATGCTCTGGGGTCTCCAGTAAGATTAATAATAGCTACGGGGTCTCTAAGTATGTATAGAGTCCGTAAAATAAATAGTCTGTGGTCTCCAGTACTATAATAATATTACTCTGTGGTCTCCAGTACTATAATAATATGCTCTGGGGTCTCCAGTACTATAATAATATACTCTGTGGTCTCCATACTTATAATTAATATGGGCTTGTTGGTCTCCGTACTATTAATTAATATTGCTTGTGGTTATCCAGTGCTTTAATATATGCTCTGGGGTCTACGTACATATAAGAGGATATCGTCTCTGTGGTCTCAGATGGAGGACTATGAATTTATTGCTCTGTGGTGTCTCCTAGTTACTAGTTACTTCAATATGCTTTCGTTGGCTCCAGGTGCTATTAATAACATGGCGCTGGGGTCTCCAGTTTTACTTGATCAATATGCCGTCTGGGCGGTCTCCAGTATAGGTACCTATAAAAGTGCTTCTGGGGTCGCCGGCTACGTGAACTAATAATGAGCGCTCTGGCGTGGCTCATCTCAGTAAAACCTATAATAAATGTCTGTGGCGCGTCTCCAGTACTATAATAATCATGCTGTGTAGGGGTCTCTCTATACAAGATACGTATACTGTGATACTATGGACTGACCCCAGGGGTCCATCTACAAGGCTATACACTAATAAATTAATATACGTGTCTGGGGGTCCAAGTGGATACACGATGTTCTGCTGTCACCATAATATGCAGTGCTGTGGTCTCAGTTTGCCCTGTAGCTAATAGCGGCTTGGGTGTCTCCTAGTGACGTTCATCTCATGACATATCATGTACGAGCTGGTCGTCACCACACACAAGTAGGCCTCTACCCCACCTATAATGTTAATCTGCTCTGGCGGTTGTCCACAGTACGTGATAATCAGATACTCTGGGTGGTCCCATACTAAATAAAGGGTACTTGGAGAGCAGTCTCCCGTAACTCTAATATAGACTCGGGGTTCAGTACGCTATACTATGCGCCGGGGTCACTCCAGTAATATAATGTCGATGTGCCGACTGTGTGTTCGTCTCCAAGGAGCTAATAATATGCTCGTGGTTTCTCCCGTCTTATAATAATTGATCGTGTCTCCCACATCCTTATCCAGCAGTACTATGTCTCCTCATATGCTCTCGGGGTCTCTCACCAATAGTACTATGTAACTAGTATAGCTGTGACTAGTGGGTCTGCCAGTGCTAATAATAATATGCGTCTGCGGGTGTCCCAAGTCACGTTAAGAGCACTAAATATGTCTCGGGTCGCCGCCAGTCCTATAATTATATGCTCTGGGGGTTCTCCCGTATACTATAATAATGCTCGGGGGTTCTCCAGTACCTTATAATATATGCTCTGTGGTCTCCAGTACTATAATAATATGCTCTGTGGTCTCCCGTGCTGTTAATGAAGTACGCTGTCTGTGTTCCATCAGCTAACATATCAAGATAACGATATCTGTGGTCTCATCACGAAGTACTCTGTAATAATATGTAGGGATGGTCATCACAGGTACTTAATAATATTGCTCTGTGGTATCCAGTGCGAAATAACCTGCTCTGGGTCTCCAGTCCTATTTTGAGATTAATCTGCTCTGGTGATTCTCCAGGTGCTACAAGTATAATCTAATATGGCCTCTGGGGTCTCCTTGGAAAGTTATCTTTGCTGACAGTCATTTGCAAACGAAATAGCCATTGGTGCTTGTGGGTCTCCAGTACTATAATATCTGACTTGTGGTCTCCAGTACTATATAATATGCTCTTGTGGTCTCCAGTAATACTTTTAATAAATATGCCCGGGGTCTGTCCGTAACTATAATGAGATGACTCTGGGGTTCGCCCCTCATTGCTAGTTACGATAATAAGATACTCTGTGGCTTCCAGTAATAATAATATCTGTCTGTGGTCTGGCCTAGTTACTATAATAAATATGCCAGGGGGTTCCAGTACTAGAATAATTACTCTGTGGTCTCCAGTACTATAATAAATGCTCTGGTGTCTCCTATGTGTACTAAATATAGCATATGGGGGTCTTCCCGGCAGGAAGTAACTAAAAATATATTGCTGTGAGGGTCTCCAGTACTATATAATATGTCTTGGGGACTCCGGGGTACTACAGAGTATACAAATGAGTGCTGAATGAGGATCATCACCTCTCTTAGTTACAATTAGGTAATTCAGCTCGGGGGTCTCCAGTACTTAATTAATATGCTCCGTTGGGTCTCCAGTTACTGTAATAAATATACATCTGGTGATCGCACATGTACATTAAAGATTGAAATATGCTCTGTGGTCTCCAGTACTATAATAATATGCTCTGGTGGTCTCCAGTACGATAATTAATATGCTCTGGGGTCTCCAGTTATAATAATATGCTCTGGGGTCTCCAGTACTTAATAATATGCTATGGGGTCGCCAGTACTATAATAATACTGATGCTCTGAGGTCCCAGACATAGTACTATGCTCTGGGGTCTCCAGACTAAATTGAATCTGCTTCTGGGGTCTCCAGTACTATAAGTATGTATGCTCCGGGGTTCTCAGTACTTAATCAACTCTGTGTCTTATTTGTACGCCCTGTCTGGTCCTCGGGGTCGGTATATTCGCCTTTGTGTGGTCTGGGGAGTGCTGGATATAGGCCATAGTCCTGGTCTGGGGGTCTGTATTATTAGCATTGTGTGGTCTGGGGGTCTGTATTATTAGCCATTGTGTGGTCTGGGGGGTCTGTATTAGTCTGGTCTGGGGGGTGGTCTGTGTCATATGATGCCCATTATTGTGTGGTCAGGAGGTTGTATGTTAGCCATTGTGTGGTCTGGGGGTCGTTATAACCATTTCTGGTCTGGGGGTCTGTATTATAAGCCATTGTGTGGTCTGGGGGTCTGTATAGATCTAAGCCCGGATCAAGGCAGGAGCCTGTACTTCCTATTGTATGGCCTGGTCTTGGAGATGGTCTGATAATTGGATAAGGGTTCTGTGGCTGTGGGTTCTACCGGGTGGTGATGGTTACAGTGTAAATGTATGACAATGCAATCCGCAGGTCAAAAGGAGTATTGTGCCCCCAGGCTAGGAGATGATTTTCCTGGGCTTGCGCGCCTGCACAGTCACTGGAGTAGCGGGGGGGAGAGGGGAGGTGTTTATTTCCACGTAAGATGATTAGACGTACTTGGAACAAATTGATCCATTTTCCGACTGCGTTATCTCCACCTGAATGAATATTAAATATTGACACTGAGGACACGTGGCCGCGTTCACACTGCGCTACCCGGTCACCAGCCTGGTATCCTGCCAGGAAGGCTCCTCTCATCACATGCCTGCGCAGGGACCATATAACAGGAACCTGATAGGTATGTAATATACCCCAATTATTTATCCTCCACATGTCTACCGAGTAATAATAATATATAATATACCCAATTATTGTGTACCGCCCACACATGTAATACAAGGAAGGTTGGATATCTACCCATATATGTGCCCTCAACCATTGTATTACGGAAGTATTATATACACTCAACGGCACTTATAGGTACACGCCAACTTAGCTGTTTAACAACATTAATTACGAAATAACAAACAAGCCAAATAAATTTCGGAACAACTCAGTGCACTTTAGGCCATTGTTAGACTGATTGGTCACACTAGGATCAATCATCCTGCCGCAGTATCTGTCGCTGGCCTCAGTATGGGGAAGAACGGGGAATTGAGAGCCTTGAAATAGATGGCCTATGGTTTGTTGTGGAAATGTGCCAAGAAGGAGTATGTGGGTCTGGGGTATTTCAGAAATGCCGATCTACGGGGATTTTTCAGCACAGAACCTTCCTAGGGTTTACAGAGAATGGTCCCGAAAAAGAAAAAACATCCTGAGCGGCGTTCAGTTCTTGGGCGGAAAAAGGAAAGCCTGCAGTTGTTGATGCCAGGAGTCAGAGCGCAGAATGGGGATATGGTCGAGCTCGATAGAAAAGGAAACAGTGACTCAAATCACCACCCGTACAACCAAGGTAGGCAGAAAGGCATCTTGAACGCCAGTACGTCCAAACTTGGAGGCAGATGGGGCGTACAGTAGGCAAGCAGACGATCACACGGGTGCCCAACTCCTGTCAGCAAAACGAACAGGACACTGAGGGACATTTGAACAGCTCATCGAAATTGGACAGTAGAGATTGAAAAACGTTGCCTTAGCACTGATTTAAGGTCTGTGAGTCTCGATTCTGTGCGACATTCGGAATGAGGGTCAGAATTTCTAGGCCGTTTTCGGTAGAAACGACAAGCAGAAAGCAGTGGATCATTCCTGCCTTGTATCAACGGTCAGGCTGGGTGTGGTCTGGGTGTCAATGGATGTCATCCTGCCTTTGTATCAGCGCCAGGCTGGGTGATTGGCGGGGTGTCATGATCCTATGACCGCTTGTATCAGCTGGCTGCTGGCTCGAGTGGTTGGTGGATGTTTTTGTTCATGTGATCCATCTTGCCTTGTTATCAGCGGCTACAGGCTGGTGGTGGTGTATAAGCGATGGTGGGGTCTGATGGTCCATCCTGCCTTGTATAAGCGGCTAAGGCTTGATAACGTGTATTGGTGGGGTGGTGTCATGGATCCATCCTGCCTTGTGTCTGGATAAGAGGGGCAGGTGAGTATTTGGGTGGGGGGGGGGTGGTGGGTGGAGGAGGGGGTTGTAGATGGATCAATCTGAATTGTATCAGCGAGCTCAGTGCTGTTGGTAAACAAAATAGGTATTTATTGGGTGTAAGGGTTTGTCATGGATCCATCTGCCGTGTATCAGTGGATCAGGGCTGGTTGGTTGGTCCGGTGTCAGGGAATGACCATCCGGACTTTGTGATCACGGAGGTTCAGGATGGTGGTGGGTGCATGGATCATACTGCCTTGTATCAGCGGCTAGGCTGGTGGTGGTGGTCGGTCGGTAGTGGTGTCATGGATCCATCAGTGCCTGTGATCATGCGGCTCAGCCTTGGTTGGTCTAGGGTTGAGGTAAGGATTCCAGTCCTTGCTGTGGATCAGCGGCTCAAGGCTCGTGGTGGTGTGGGGGTTGGGTAGGATCCACCTGCCTGTCTCAGGGGGTCAGGCTGTGGTGGTGGTGTTGGAGCCATCTGCTATGTAGGTCGCGGCTCAGGCTTTAGGGGTGGTGGGGTGGTGTCTAGGATCAATGCCTGACCTTGTATAGCGCGCTGATTCAGGTTCGAGTAGGTCATGGTGTGGGTCTGTCATGGAGCCATCCTGCATTGTTATCAGCGGATAAGGCTGGTGGTGGTGGTTAGGAATCCATGTCCGGCTTGCATCTGGCGGGGCCAGGCTGGTGGTCGGTGGTTGGGCAGTGGATCCATCCGCCTGTACAGCGGGTCAGGGGTCAGGCAGGTGGTGGTGGTGGTGTCATGGATCCATCCTGCCTTGATATCACGGGTCAGGCTGGTGGTTGTGGTAGGTAGTGTTATGGATCATCCCTGCCTTGTATCAAGGGTCAGGCAGGGTGGGTGGGTGGTTGTCATGATCCATCCTGACTTGTATCAGCGGGAAGGCTGCTGGTGGGGGTGGTGTCATGGTGTGTCTTTGGGCCCTCGGACAAAGAAGAAGATCAGACCACGGAGGACGCTCTGAAGGGCAGTGGTCTTGGGACAGAAACCACCAGCTTCTGATACCTGTTGTGACCAATGTCCAATCATTTATGAGACACAATGTAACCTTGTAAACCATCTGATGGCTAACTTTCAGCAGGATTGATAATGCGCCATATGAATAAAGCTGAGAATACTCATCTTCAGAATGGTTTCTTGAGCATGGACAATGAGGCACGGACACAAATGCTCCACCGCACCAGATCTCAACCAATAGAGAATCTTTGGGGATGTGGTGGAAGGGGAGATTCCCCATCATGGATGTGCGCCGACAAAATTGCGGCAACTGTGTATGCCATCAGTCCAAATTATGGAGACAAAATCTCTCGAGGCGCTTCCAGCACTTGTTGTATCATGGGCCACGAGAATTGAGGGTCAGTTCTGAAGGCAACAAAAGGGGGTCCAACTCGTTACTAGCCGGGGTACCTAATTAAAGTGGCGGTGAGCCCGGTGGGGTATATAATTACCCATATATGTACCCTCCACATTATACAGGAGTATAATATTATACCCCATAATTTACCCGCCACATGTATACAGGAGTATGTATATATATATATATATATATATATATATATATATATATATATATATACCCATAACAGTACCCTCAACATGTTATAAGGAGTATATATATATACACCATATATGTACCCTCCACATGTATACAGGAAGGATAATATATTATACCATATATGTACCCCTCCACATGTATTACAGGAGATAGTATTATATATATATATATATACCCATATAATGTACCCTTCCACATGTATACAGGGGAGTATATTATATATCATATATGTACCCTCTCATATGGATACAGGCAGGATATATATATACGATATACCGCATGATATGACCTCCACATGGATACAGGAGTATATTACTATACCATATATGTACCCTCCACATGTATAAGGAGTAATATATAATACCCATATATGTACCTTCACATGATACAGGAGTAGTATATATATACCATATAGTGCAACCTCCACATGTATACAGGAGTAAATATATATATACCCATATATGTACCCTTCACATGTATACAGGAGTTATCTATATACCCATATATGTACCTCCATATGTCAGAGTATATATATACCCATATATGTACCCTCCCTAGGTATACAGGGCTATATATATACCCATATTGAGGTGACTTATTGTGCCCTCCTCTTGTGGCCTTGGGTTGGACCCTCTAGTACAGTTGAGGACTAACTATGGCACTGGTGCCGATGGTGGGGCACTCGGAGCCCTTTCTGTGGGCACTCAGGCCTCACCAGAGAGACTCCAGGTAGATTCCTGCAGTCCCAGACAGCCCAGGACTTTGTGTGCACAGAGGCCTGTTTAAAGTGGGACAGCTCTACCTGGGGGACATTTTCTGCTTATTGGTGCCTCAGGTGGGTATCAATGAAAAAACGTGACAGAGAAGGCAAGTATAAATCACAAATACATTTATGTGTTGGCATTTTTTTAGCGATAAATAAGGGGTCTATGGTTGTTAGTTGGGCCACTCAGCTCTTAAAAGGTTGCCATCACTGCTCTAGTAGATAAATGGGAAGGGGTGTTGCCCAAGCCCCTTCATTCTGTAGCTTCACAGGCTGTTACACTGTTTCCTCTCTGCTCCTTCAGCCTTACCCCTTCCCTCTGCCTGATGTAATCTCACAAAGTGGGTGGGGGGTGGCGTGCTCCTGCACAGTGTAACAGCCTGTGAAGCTACAGCATCGAGCCTAGAGTCCTTGAGCCCGTTTGAGAAGTTGATTTTTAAGAAGGAAGTGGAGGCCTAATGGATAACAAATATAAGACAATACCACAGTACCTCAGTCGGGCCACGGATCTGTGAGATGATGTGAACGTCTCCTGGTTTTTTTTCAAGGCAAGGATTTTGAGTGGTTAGTTTCCTGTAAAACCTATCCCGAAGGTGAGCAGGGACCCCCATGTAAAATGTGGGATAATCCTGGATCTGGGCTGGGTTAATGTTGGTTGGTTATGGCGACCACTGCTTTTGGGGCAGTGGTTCACTGATTGGCCACATTGGTCCCAGGAACCCAACACTAATAGTCCAATAGGGAGTGATGGGGAAAAGTTGGGTGTTTTTCCAAAATTTTCTGATATCCCTTTTTGCTGTGTGGTAAGTCACAATTGAGGAGTGAAAGAGTAAATGTAAGGACCGGACCCCCAAATGGACCCCGGAGAACTCTGTTCCTATTGGATTGTAAAGTATGGGAGCGAGGGGGGGGGTATTTATCACATATTAAAATTTTTATGAATTTTTTTTGTTACGGTTATTCTATTCTTTGCCCCGCCACCAATGACGAGCACGCAGACACACAAAGCAGAAGCGTCCCGTACGATCAGTCCCCGGAAGCCTATGGCCGCTCCCCCGACTCTGCGTATAACAGACCTCATAGTACTGGAACCAGCCCCCCCCCTCGTACGTCATGGTGCCAGGAGACGTTAAAAAAAAAAAAACATTTGGCACCTTTAGTTAATGATAGCACCCCCTCCCCGCCCAGCGCTCCTCGGTCTTTTCGGGAGCCTCTGATTTTACAAGACAAAAATCAATATGTACAATATGTTTGCACTTAAGGAGGGCTCCAATGAATTACACGCTCCATTAGGCGCAGGAGGGCCGAGGCGGACTGCGCCATTACATGAACATTAACCAAACTTTAATACAGTTTGTTTTCAGATAACAGATAAAACTATCAACCTGCTCTTCCATCCCCCCATCCCCATCCCCAACCCCCCCCAACGGGAGGGAAAATAACGGAGAGAGAGATCACCCGCCAATAGGAATAGGGACTCCCCTCCCGCGCACAAAGCCACGAAACATCATCAAAACATATTTAAATTTGTAATCCTAGTAATCAGAGGGGAGAAGAGACTCCTCCCAATCCGCAACATTGTATCACATTGCAATCGCTGGTGATGTCATCACTTGGGGGGGTTCAGGCATGATTCATCTATTGTCTCTCTTAGATTTCAAGCCTGATCCTCTATCGTGGTCCCTGATCATGGCCAGGAACAGACTTAACATCACGTAAATGTATTTCAACCTACTCACAACTAGATAATGGGCAGTGACCACCGCTACTTAGTGGCGAGGTCTTTTACAGTACAAGGGGGGGAGAATCATGCTGACCAGTAAAAGTAAAGTTGAGGTTTAGTTGTATATGTATAGGTTCTGGTTTCATGTCATCAACGTGGGTTGCAGGCACCACTACCGCCTAGCACCATGAACTCACAAACAGAGGGGTGCAGGTATCCTCATCACCCGGCACTGACCCCATTCTCCTCCATCACTTACCTTTATCTCGGAATTTGTCATGTTTGTCTTCCCTTGTCGTTGAATCCATCAATCAATGTCCATGTCCATGCCTCGATGTGTCTACCTCCCGACCTCAGAGACCGATAATCACAGGCCGGGGGACCGTGAGGAGCCAATGACTCTCACTCTGAGCTTGTCTCCTGGATCGT
>WNYA01001141.1:58663-87794 GCA_019512145.1 Engystomops pustulosus
TCCAGCCAGCAGATGGGCTCCAGAGGGTCATTTGTGTATTACGGCCGTAGGGGTGTGTAGATGGTATAGGTTTTGCACTTGCTGTGAAGTGCTGGCTATGTGTGGTGTAGGGGACAAACCGCCCATGCGTCCTGGAGGAAAGGCACCTGGGTTGGTGTTGGACTAGGTACACAAAATACAGCGAATGTGACAGTTGAGTAGCTAATGCCTTAAACCAAGTATAGTAGGGAAAGGTATGGTGTCATGTCCTGTAATTCACTCCTTTGCACAAGGCCTGAATATTGTTCGAAAACTCTTTCCTTGCGCGACAAAATAGTAATACGATTAAGTACATGCTATAATACAGTACATTTTACCTGCCGTCTGACAGTCTTACCCGTGTGTATGACACATTAGGTGCTCTAGGTTCGAACACCCCCCGGTCCCTAAAGACCCTGTGGTTTACAGAATACCATAACGTACCACGCTTCGTTTTGAGGCGATAGCTGCCGAGTCAGGATTTACATATAAAGATGGTAAAACACAGGCATACTACCACCTGGAAAGCCTATGAAAGGGGTAAATGCAAACTTACTGGCAATAAATGACAGTTGTGCAAACATTATACAAACACACACTGGCTTAGCAGCCCAGATGGGTAATTTGCTTGAACGTTCCAAACGTTAACATAAACGTTACTGGGTATCACGTAGCACTAGCAAGGATGTCCATTTCCTGTAGAAAACATAGTCACTGAAGACATCTGGCTGGTAGAAACTGGAAATGCTGACAAGGGCACCACGAACTGGAGCTGGAATGCAGGGAGGTCATTCTGCGGCGACAGGCATTCTCAGCAAAGAAAGGAAGCAGCACTCTCTGACGGCCTTCAGTAGCTGGGGGGGGGGGGGGGAGTGTTAGAGCGCATGATGATGAACGCAGGACCTGCCACTTCTCCATTGTTGTTCCTTGACTGACCTGTAGCTGTTGGGGCACTCCTGCGCTGGCGGTGGCAACCTCTGTAGCTAGATGGGCTTTCTCACAAGACAAAATTGGCCTCTTGGCAGGTGGTCCTGGATACTCAGCAGGCTGGTCAGCATCGTCAGATAAGGGGTCAGGCCCCTTTAATAGAGTCCCTTTTGTAGCCGGGCCTCCTCTGGGGAGATGTTGGCCCTCTGCAGGGAGGCTGGACTGCACCCCAGCCAGGGCTAAGGGAGATATAGTAACAGTCACTGTGATATGGGCCCTGGGGGCCTCTCCTGATGTTACCACCACCCCTCTCCTGATGTTACCACACCCTACTCCCTTACCCCTAATCCTGATGTTACCTCTACCCCTCTCCTGATGTTACCACCACCCCTCTCCTGATGTTACCACTACCCCTCTCCTGATGTTACCTCTACCCCTCTCCTGACGTTACCACCACCCCTCTCCTGATGTTACCTCTACCCCTCTCCTGATGTTACCACCACCCCTCTCCTGATGTTACCACTACCCCTCTCCTGATGTTACCTCTACCCCTCTCCTGATGTTACCTCTACCCCTCTCCTGATGTTACCACCACTCTCCTGATGTTACCGCCACCCCTCTCCGGATGTTACCGCCACCCCTCTCCGGATGTTACCGCCACCCCTCTCCGGATGTTACCGCCACCCCTCTCCTGATGTTACCGCCACCCCTCTCCTGATGTTACCGCCACCCCTCTCCTGATGTTACCGCCACCCTCTCCGGATGTTACCGCCGCCCCTCTCCGGATGTTACCGCCGCCCCTCTCCGGATGTTACCCCGCCCCTCTCCTGATGTTACCGCCACACCCCCTCCGGATGTTACCACTACCCTCTCCTGATGTTACCACTGCCCCTCTCCTGATGTTACCACTGCCCCTCTCCTGATGTTACCACTGCCCCTCTCCTGATGTTACCACTGCCCCTTCATGATTACACTACCCCTCGCTGATGTTACCTCTACCCCTCTCCGGATGTTACCACTACCCCTCTCCGGATGTTACCGCCACCCCTCTCCTGATCTTACCGCCACCCCTCTCCTGATCTTACCGCCACCCCTCTCCGGATGTTACCGCCACCCTCTCCTGATGTTACCGCCACCCCTCTCTGATGTTACCGCCACCCCTCTCCGGATGTTACCGCCACCCCTCTCCGGATGTTACCGCCGCCCCTCTCCGGATGTTACCGCGCCCTCTCCGAATGTTACCGCCGCCCCTCTCCGGATGTTACCGCCGCCCCTCTCCGGATGTTACCGCCGCCCCTCTCCTGATGTTACCGCCACCCCTCCTACGGATGTTACAATACCCTATCCTGGTTACCAATGCCCCTCTATGTGTTACCACTGCCCCTCCTGATGTTACCACTGCCCCCTCTATGATGTACCATACCCCTCTCCTGATGTTCCCTTACCACCTCTCCGGTTTCAATACCCCTCCTGATGTTACCACTGACCATACTCCGGATGTTACCACTACCCCTCTCCGGATGTTACCACTACCCCTCTCCTGATGTTACCACTACCCTCCGCGATGTACTACCCCTCTCCTGATGTTACACTCCCCTCTGATCGTACCACTGCCCTATCCTGATGTTAACCACTACCCCTATCATGTTTCTCTACCGACCTCTCCCTGGATGTACAACTACCCCTCTCCTGATGTTACCACTACCCTCTCCTGGATGTACACTACCCCTCTCCGGATGTTACCACTACCCCTCTCCTGATGTTACCACTACCCCTCTCCGGATGTTACCACTACCCCTCTCCGGATGTTACCACTACACCCTCTCGAGATGTTACCACTACCCCTCTCCGGATGTTACCCACTACCCCCTCTTCCGGATGTACACCACCACTCCCGGATGTTACCACCACCCCTCTCCTGATGTTACCACCACCCCTCTCCTGATGTTACCACCACCCCCTCGCGAGTGTTCCACCACCACTCTCCTGATGTAACCCACCCCTCTCCTGGAGTTACCAGTTAACTTCGATGTTACCATACCCTCTCCTGATGTTACCACTACCCCTCTCCGGATGTACTTACCCCTCTCGGATTGTTACCACTACCCCTCTCCTGATGTTACCACTACCCCTCTCCTGATGTTACCTCTACCCCTCTCCGGATGTATCCACTACCCTCTCCTGATGTTACCACTACCCCTCTCCTGATGTTACCACTACCCCTCTCAGGATGTTACCACTACCCCTCTCCTGATGATACATAATACCCCCCTCCTGATGTTACCACTACCCCTCCTGATGTTACCCTGCCCTCTCTGATGTTACCACTGCCCCTCTCCTGATGTTACCACTGCCCCTCTCCTGATGTTACCACTACCCCTCTCCTGATGTTACCACTACCCCTCTCCGGATGTTACCACTACCCCTCTCCGGATGTTACCACTACCCCTCTCCTGATGTTCCCCTACTCCCTCTCCGGATGTTACCACTACCCCTCTCCGGATGTTACCACTACCCTCTCCGGATGTTACCACTACCCCTTCTTTCTGGATGTACCACTACCACTCTCCGGATGTTACCACACCCCTCTCCGGATTCCCCCCCCCCCACCCCGGATGTATACCACCACCCCTCTCCGGATGTTACCACCACCCCTCTCCGGATGTTACCACCACCCCTCTCCGGATGTTACCACCACCCCTCTCCTGATGTTACCACTACCCCTCTCCTGATGTTACCACTACCCCTCTCGCAGATGGTACCACTACCCCTCTCCGGATGTTACCACTAACCCTCTCCGGATGTACCACTACCCCTCTCCGGATGTTACCCACTACCCCTCTCCGGATGTTACCACCACCCCTCTCCGGATGTTACCACCACCCCTCTCCTGATGTTACCACCACCCTCTACCTGGTTCCACCACCCTCTCCGGATGTTACACACACCCCTCTCCTGATGTACCACTACCCTCTCCGGATGTTACACGACCCTCTCTGTGTTACCACTACCCCCTCCGGATGTTACCACTACTCCATCTACACTAACCCTCGCCTGATGTTACCACTACCCCTCCTGATGTTACACACTCACCCCTCTCCTGATGTTACCACTACGCCCTCTCCTGATGTACACACTACCCTCTCCGGATGTTACCACTACCCCTCTCCGGATGTTACCACTACCCCTCTCCGGATGTTACCACTACCCCTCTGCTGATGTTACCACATATACATTTGATATGGATTGCAGTGCAAACTCGGACAGAAAACCGGTGCAGACACTTTGGGGCCTATTGTCACTCAGTGGAAATTTACAGAGATGATGGAATGTTGTCGGTCCAGAGAGTAACCGGTTTTGTTCCCACACGGGCCGCACCTCATTCATGGACAGTAACAAAACACAAAGACTAAGTACTCAGCCGGGTGTGAGGGGAGCAACCGAAATACATAATAACTAACACAATAGAAATATAAAAAAAATGTATCAAAAAGATGTTTATAAAAAAGAGGAGCCCAAACATCTTCCATACTATATATATACTGCTCCAAATCCCTGGGATACCTTATAACAGTGTATGCAGTGGCTCCCCCTAGTGGTGGCAGCAGGAAGAGGGAATGATTTATGTATCTCAAGGTTTAAGCAGAGGATGTGGAGCTTTATATCAGTCAAAATTATAACAATATATTAAAAAAGAAGAATCAGAATAATCAGACGCATGTCATTGTGTTAGGTGCAACTTACTTTTAGTCACACACTTTAACAACATGTATCGCTCCTTCTTTTCTCCATGGTGTGTACACGGGTCTATCGTAAGGGTCTCTCACTTCCTTCTAACAACATTCAATAATTGCATGCTAGACCACAATAAATTCTTGCAGAAACAGCTTTACGTTCAATAGCTTATATACAAGTACATTAGGCATAGGTACTTCACCCTCTTCGGTTGTAGTATTGCCTAGTGAGGATTGTACAGTCCACACTCAATCTTCTATGCTCCACTGCATGACACAACAAGCGCCAGGTGAGTCCTGTTACGTTTCGGAGGGGAACCCTCCTTCCTACGACATGCGCAATAGCGCTAGGTGTGGGTGGTTTTAAATCCTCCGACTCCATCCTCCAATTTACCCATGGCAGTACAGCCTTACACCTACCACCAAACCGTACAAAAGCACAAAAATTTCACAAATACATTTGCCACAACCTGGCAATTATTTACAACAAATACATTTACTCTTACAAAAATACAATAAAACTACACTGCTCATTAAGCCTCGAGGTTGTAACGTATCAGTCTAGATCCAGTATACTTCCGTTGTAGAGCCTCTTTTCATGTCATTACCCTGTGGGATTTTTCTAAGATTAACCATATCATGTCACTACTCTATGTTTAAGTTCGTAACAGTGTCTAGCTACACCGTCGTTCGTGCTTAGTTTTTTCAACATTTTTTAACCTCTTCCTTATGAGAGACAAAAATTGTCTAATGACAGATTTGTGTTCGTTAAGCCTAGTTTATATCGGTCTAGCTGTCTGACCAAATATGCCAGCCCACATGGGCACTAAGCATATATATGACTGACGAGGTATTACAGTAAAAAAAACCTTTTATGGGAATTTTCATCCCTTTGCTAGGATGGCACACTGAATCTCCTTAATGATGCCAGTGCAATTCTGGCAGGAGAGGCATGGAAAAGTACCATTCTCCTTGCTGTCAGAAAGGTTTGGCGGGATGCTTTTTGTCTGTAAATCGGACTTATTAATTCATTGGCAGATGATTACTTGTTCCTGTAATAAACTTGGGGGTTTTTTTTAAACAATTTACCATATTTGGATCCATGTCAAAATACTCCAATTTTTTACAATTGATCTTTTAATTAAACTGTGCATGTCTATCATATTTAGAATGAAGACTGGGCGATGTACAAATTCTTTTTTGTTCATCTTAGGGATACAACTCATCTGGTTTGGCCACTTCTATCCGCTAGTTATACTTCTTTCAGGAATCCCCGTTCTACAAATTTATTAACAAGTTTTTCGATTGTATTTCATATATCCATTATTGAACATATCCGACGAGCCCATAATAAAACTGACTTTTGGGGGAGTGCCTTAAAGGTACTGTGGGAAATGGTTGGTGTCGTATGCAAGTAAATTATTGCGACGGTCTCATTTTTGTTTATAAAAGTGTAGTGATGAAGCGATCTTGAGATCTCCTATTTCCACATCTAGATAATGTAATACACGATTGCCTTTCTTCTGCGCCAAATTAATAAGAGTATGGACACTGATCAAATATAGCTAAATTCATTAGACATTCTCCGGACCTGTCCACATTAAGCAGGACGTCGTCCACATAGCGGGTCCATAGACGTATCTTTGGAACCATTGACTGCAGAACAAAATTCTCTTCAAAAAACGCCATAAAAATATTGGCTGTAACTTGGAGCCAAGGGGCCCCCATCAGGGATCCCTGTAGCGGCAAGTAAAAATCACTACCGAATTAAAGTAATTTTTCTAAGAATAATATCTAACAGTGACATGATGATTACATGTCTTGTTATCAGGAGCTTTCTTCTTTCAGGCATCTAAGACGCTGTAGTCTACCTTCTTCGTGGGTATTTGGTGATAAAACTTTTATATCCAGTCTTCATTTCTAAATATTGATAGACCTGCCACAGTTAATTAAAAGATCAATGTAAAAAAATTGGAGTATTTTGACTCATGATCCGAAAATATGGTAAATTGTTTTAAAAACCCCCCCAAGTTTATTTACAGGAAAGGTAAATCTATTGCCAATGAATTAATAAGATCCGATATTACAGACAAAAAAGCATCCCGCCAAACTTTGACAGAAGGAGGAATGGTACTTTTCCATGCCTCTCCTGCCAGAATTGCACTGCATCATTAAAGGAGATTCAGTGTGCCATATCCTAGCAAAGGGATGAAAATTCCCATAAAAGGTTTTTTTACTTGTAATACCTCGTCAGTTCATATATATGCTTAAGTGCCCATGTGGGACTGGCATAGTGTGTCAGACAGCTAGACGATAAGACTAGGCTAACGAACACAAATGTCATTAGACATTTTTGTCTCTCAGTAAGGAAGAGGTAAGAAAAATGTTTGAAAAAACTAAGACGATACGCGGTGTAGCTAGACCACTGTACGAACTTAAAACAGAGTATGTGACTGAGATGGTTATCTTAGAAGAAATCCCAGGGTATGACATGAAAAAGAGGCTGCTACAACGGGAAGTTATGTGGATACTAGACTAATACGTTACAACCTCGAGGGCTTAATGAGCAGTGTAGTTTTAAGGTATTTTGTAAAGAGTAAAGTATTTGTGTAAATAATAATGCAGGTTGGTGCAAATGTATTTGTGAAATTTTTGTGCCCTTTTGTACGGTATTGGTGTATGGTAGGTGTAAGGGTCGTATGCCATGGGTTAAATTGAGTGATGGTAGTGGGACGGAGGATTTAAAAACCCACACCTAAGCGCTATGCGCATGTCTGAGGAAGGAGGTTCCCTCCGAACCGTAACAGGACTCACCTGGCGCTTGGGTCTCAGGGAGCCATAGAAGATTGGGTGGACTGTACAATACCACTACGGCATACTACAACCGAAGAGGGGTGAAGTACCCATGACCTATGTACTTGTATATAAGCTATTGAACGATAAAGCTGTTCTGCAAAAGCAACTTCCTTTTAACCTTTAAACAACCTTAAGGATTCAGTGTTTATTTTGACAATAATCACCTTGACATTTAATCAGAAAAATCTTCCTCATTTTACTACACAAGAATGTCACCACATTCACATTCTGGTTACTCCACATTCTTTTTTGACCTGTTGTGATTCTAGTCTCCTCCTACTTGACACATATATGATAGTGATAGTGATATATAAGAGAGCAGAAAGTGCAGCATCTGAGGGAGGGCTGTGTCTACTGGTTATAGTTCAGTAAGTATCTATTATCTATCAATCTATTTATCTCATATCAATCTATTGTCTCTCTATCTGTCAATCAATCAATCAATCAAATATCTCTCTCATCTCTATTATGTCTATGGGGGGATTTATGTTAGTTGGATGCAGGTGGGTGTTTTGTGCAATGACGTGCGAACGGGGGGTTACGACTTGTTCACGGCTGCTAGCGAAGCGCAGTATCGACGATCGGAGCGAGGCACTCCTGATCAGCAGCCGAGCGACGAGCGTAGCGAGGTCGAGGAGCGCGAGCGAGCGAGCGCGCGAGCGAGCGAGCGACGACGCAGCGAGCGAGCGAGCGCGAGACGAGCGATGCGGCGACAGGCGAGCGAGCGAGCGAGCCGAGCGCGAGCGAGAGAGCGCAGCGAGGGAGCGAGCGCAGCGAGAGGAGCGAGCGAGCGCTAGCGAGTGAGGGAGCACTGCCGAGCGCGAGCGGAAGAGCGAGCACGAGAGAGCGAGCGCCGAGCGAGCGAGCAGCCAGCGAGCGAGCGAGCGAGCTAGCCGAGCGAGCGAGCGAGCCGAAGCGCACGAGGAGGCGAGCGAGCGGGAGCGAGCGAGGGCGAGACGAGGCGAGCGAGCGAGAGGCAGAGCGAGAGAGCGAGCGCAAGAGCGGCGAGGAGCGAGCAGGAGCGAGCGAGAGCGAGACGAGCAGCAGCGCAGGGAGCGAGCGAGGCCAGAGGCGAGGCGATCGGCGAGCGCAGAGCGAGGAGCTGAGCGGAGCAAGGAGCGTAGCGAGCGCGAGGCCACGAGGAGCGAGCGAGCGAAGGGCGACAGCGAGCGACGAAAGCGAGCGGGGAGCCGAGCGAGCGAGCGAGGACAAGGAGAGCAGCAGCGAGAGCGACGCGAGCGAGGAGCGAGCGACGGCGACGAGCGAGCGAGCAGACGAGCCGAGCAGCGGGGGGGGGGGGTGGGGGGGAGAGCGAGCGAGCGAGCACAGAGCGGAGCGAGCGAGCTGAGCGAGCGAGCGAGTAGCGCACGGAGGCGAGCGAGCGCGAGCGAGCGAGAAGAGGAGCACCGAGCGTAGCGAGGAGCCGAAGCGACCGAGGGAGCGAGCGAGCTAGGAGCGCCGAGCGAGCGCCGAGCGAGCGAGCGAGCGAGCGAGCGAGCGAGCGAGAGCGACGAGCGAGCGAGTCGAGCCCGAGCGAGCGAGCGAGCAGCGAGCTGCCGACGCGGCGATGCGAGCAGCGGACTGCGCGAGCGAGCGAGGCAGAGCGAGCGCGAGCGAGCGGGAGCTGAGAGCGAGCGCACGAGCGAGCGAGCGAGCGAGCAGAGCGAGGACGCAGGCGGCGAGCGAGCGAGCGCCGAGCGAGCGCGAGCGTAGCGACGAGACGAGCGAGGCGGAGGAGCGAGCGGCAACGCAGAGCCTGAGCGACGAGCGGAGCGAGCGAGCGGCGAGCGAGGCCGAGCAGCGAGCGAGCGGGAGCGAGCAGGCAGCGAGGAGCGACGAGCGAGCGCGAGCGAGCGAGCCGAGCGAGCCGAGCGAGCAGCCGAGCGCCTAGCGAGCGAGCGAGGCCGAGGGCGGAGCGAGCGCGAAGCGAGCAAGAGCGAGCGAGCCGAGGCAGCGAGCGAGCGAGCGAGCGAGCGAGAGGCGAGCGAGGAACGAGAGCCCAGAGCGAGCGAGCTGGGCGGCGGAGCGCGAGTGAGCGAGCAGCGCCACGAGCGAGCGCTAGCGAGCGAGCGAGCGAGCGAGCACCGAGCGAGAGCGAGGCAGAGCGGAGCGAGCGAGGGACGAGCGATGCGAGCGAGCGAGGCGACAGACGACGCCGAGCGAGCGAGCGCCACGATGAGCGAGCGAGCGAGCGAGCGGGGGAGCAGACTAGAGCCGATCGGCGAGCAGCGAAGAGCGAGCGGAGCGACGAGCGAGAGCGAGCGTAGCGAGAGCGAGGGCCAGCGAGGCGAGCCGAATAGAGAAGCGATCTGCCGAGCGAGCGAGCGAGCGAGCGAGCCAGGGACAGGAGGGCGAGACGAGCGATCTATCAGCGAGCGCGAGTATCGAGCTAGCAGAGATCGAGATAGCGCACGAGCGATGATACGAGAGCAGTCGCGTACGAGAGCCGAGCGGATATCTCATCGAGCTGATCATCTGATGCGGAGCTATCATACGATATCTATCTATCTCTATCTCCTAGATCTTGCCTATCATAATCTACTATCTATCCCCTATACCTATCTATCACTATCATTTGTTTTTATCATGTTTATTATATCTATTCTTATTCTATCTTTTCTATTTATCGTAACCATTCTCATATCTACTTTTTTACTATTCTTTCTCTTATCTTCTCTCATCTATCACGCTATCTTATTTCCTTTGTGCAGATGAATATACAAATAACAGGTTGTGTAGAATTACAGAATCATGAGCACTTTCTTCCAGGAATAGCGCCCCCCATGCGCTTGCTGTTTGCCTGGTATTGCAGCTCAGCATCATTAATGTAATTGGGAATTGGATGTATTACTGTGAAGGACTGTGGTCTTGTTTTAAATAATTTTTTTTTATCCCTCTAACCTGTCCAAAAAAAGGTCAACTTCAAATTTCTCTGAAATTTTTTGTCATAGTTGTTTATTAAATAAGTTTTCCTGAATAAAGAAATGCAACATTTCCAAGTTCCATGTGATATTATTTTCCAGTCTTTCACTTGGCTGTGTGTCAAATAGGAGCATAGTCACTCACATGACTGTATGTAGCATAGGAGCGTGGTCTCTCACATGACTGTATGTAGCATAGGAGCGTAGTCTCTCAAGACTGTATGTAGAATAGGAGCGTAGTCTCTCACATGTAGAATAGGAGCGATATGTCTCTCCATGGACTGATGTAGAATAGAGCAGCGTAGTCTCTCACATGACGATGTATGATAGCAGAGCGAGCGTAGATACCCCCCCCCCCTCTCAAGGACTGGTATGTAGCATAGGATGGTGTATCTCACATGACTGTATGTGATAGGAGGCGTAGCTCTCTCACATGTAGCAATAGGAGCGTAGGCTCTCCATGATGATGTAGAATGGAGCGTTAGCTCTCACTATGACTGCTAGTAGCAAGGAGAGTAGTCTCTCACGGAACTGTCATGTAGAATAAGAGTGGTAGTTCTCTCACATGTAGATAGGGGCGTGTCTCTCACAGACTGTATGTGATAGAATAGGAGCGTAGTCTTCACGATAGTCTGGAGTTAGGAGCGAAACTAGTCAAGAGAGTGGGTTTAGATTAACACGGAAGATTAGTTTTGCGGGAAGGAGTACGGAACAGACGCGTTCATCCACATAAATTGTTCAAAGTCATAAGATTGCGTAAAGTTACTTGATGATATATCACATTGTGTTATATAAGCAGCGGAGAGCCCATGACATGAAGCGCCGGGGAAGGATCGTGCGCCTGTTATGGCCGACCCGCCACCACAACACCGCAGGACCAGCAATCTTCCTTGCTTATAATTGAGGGCGATGGAGCCGCCCAGCCATAATCAATGCAACCATACCACTTCTAGAACAAACACCATGGATATATGTCTAGTGTGGTGGTGCGCGTTCATCGTTACTTTTATGTTAGTAGTGTATGGAACTATAATGTTTCCATCGAGGACCAACCATATGAGAAGACGTCACTATACCTGGTATGTGTGGAATTTGGGCTCAGGGTTAGATGACGAACATGAAACAACATTTGGGAAGGCTCCCCACCTAAAATGAGATCCATGCCCATAAAAAATGGAAAATTGAACTTGTATCCGGGATGAGACTCGGTGGTACAGGGTAAGTGGTCGGGAAGATGGGCCTCAGTCTCTCGAGTGGCCACGAATACATTCCTCAGGGACCATTTCAGTGCTGGGGGCTCACTCATTCTATCTATAATGAGATTTAATTAGTGTTGTAGTTTACTCTCTACATACCCGGGAGAGCCCGTCGCTAAGACACAAGGCCACCACCGTCTACCACGTCTACCACACCATCTACAACACGCTACTACCGCTCTACTACCATATACCACAACCGTCTTCAGAACCGTCTACCCCCGTACTACCACCCGTTTACCACCTCGTCATACCACATTCTACCACCCGTTCTATACCGTCCGTCTACCACCCATCTACCACCCGTCTACCAACACGTCGATGATGAGAGACTTAACAGAGCTGTATATTGTTAGAATCCATAATTTCTATAATAGTTAGTAGGGGAGGTCCGAGCAGCTGCAGAACCTCCATGTTTTTATGTCAACTATTAGTATGAAGTGTAAGATGCTATATCTCGGTATTATAGGGCTAGGACTAGATCAGTATGTTCTGGGAGATACCCTCTGTCTGTGCAACGAAGAAACCAGCCCAGACCCTCTAGTTGGCCAGCTGACCCCCCACTAGTGCACGGCAACCAGTTCACATCACAAGGTAATGGACCATGTTGGAACCTTCTTCTCCCTTGATATCTTGTTTGTATGTAAGTATATATTGGGGCCAAATTCTGTTATCACCCAAACTTCGAGGTTACGATGTGATTGTGACACCAGTTATCTGTTTATCCAGGACGCCCCACGACAGTAACCCATTTACATACTATAGGAGAGGTATGGGAGTCCCAGGATCGTGGTGGACCATCAACTGAACGGTGTAGCACCAGGTCAGTGACCCAAAATATGGCACAACTGTTTTCTCTCCTGCATCCATGAAGCCAAACTAAAAACTACTCAAAAAGTTCTTATATACTCTGTGTTTTAGGGTAGAGAGAATGGTCTGGACAGCGAAATGTCCACGCCCCACACAGGACACAGAATCTAATACCCAGAGACATCTCGGCCCTTGGAGACACACAAAGACAATATATGGTATGGTCTATGATTAGGAACCACGTGGCAAAGAATGGAGAAGAAAGAGTAGAGATACTCAGAAGTCAACTGGTGCTGGATGGCCGATAACACCGGCCCATTAATGGTTCCGAGTTCATTAGGGTCCGGCTACGGAGTGTTGTGTCCATGTGAAGGTGTATACAAGCATTGTGCGGGACCTTCCAGTGTCCTAATCCATCCTGGATGTCTGACCTCTGTGTTATACCTGTATCTGTACCGATTCTACTGCCCTGACCCTCTCATAGACACCAGAAGGTCACCTGGACTATGGCCTGACCCCTTCAATGTCAGTGAAACTGGGGGTTCGTGTTGTATATATGTACATGTGTATGTATACTGTATATATACTATTGTGCTCTCAATAGAGCTTATTGTATATAAAAGTATCTGTGAGAGTGTTCCGTACATTGGATTTACCTTTCTCCTGTTTCACAAGGGGAGCAGGACCCTCCCTGCCAGGTAAAACTGGGAAATAACAGGTTATGGAGAGGGACAGGGCCGGCACCAGCACTGGGAATACCTGGGCAAGTGCTGGGGCCCAGAGCTGCTGGGGCACATAGAGCTGTAATGAATCCATATGGTGTGAGGGGTCTGTATATACAATAATCATGAAGGGGCCTGTCCAGTAAGATAAACTAAGGAAAATTTTAGGGAACAGGAGACTGTTTTAGTCTCTGAATTTATAATGCTGCCACGTGAGTTCACTGTTCATTATTCCTCCATTTCTCACTTCCTTATAAAACACGGAAATCTCAACACCATACACAATTTTACTTAAATCTCCGGCTCAAATGCACTATGCCCATCCCGACTCCCAGATGACAAGTCGACCAGACGAGCAGCACATTTAAGAAGTGTCAGCGCCGTATTTGTGTCACATGCATCCGTTTTGTGTCGCCTCTGTACTACTCTTCATGCAACACAATTTGCTGCACTACAGGGGGCGCTCCGGTGCTCAGCCAGACCGTGCGCCAGATTTATCATGCAAAGTCCATCCTTTTTTTTTTTTTAAAGATTTTATTTTCCATTTTTCAAAATTACAACAATGTACAAAAGGCAACAGCATCCGCCTCAGGGAAGTATAAGGCACAATCATGAAGTTAGGGTTAGCAGTACAAAGAAATCAATATTGGAGAAATACATCAGTCAGTAATGCCATAACAAACCCGTATATTGCGTCACAGAAGGCATCACTCTCCCAAAGGCGGAGAAACTCATTCACTCTCCCATTCACACCTCACACACACAGAGCTATCCCTTCTCCTCTCCCGCAGCAGTCTGAGCGGTCACCCACGCATCCCAGATCGAGGAAAAACGGTCCGGAGCACCTCTAGCAGTGTAAGTGAGTTTGTACATTGGGAGTTCCGCATTAATCAGCGATATCCATTTGGCCAACGTGGGGAGCTTAGGAGGCTTCCGAATTTAGCAGGATAACCTTCCTACCATAAAACATTAGTAGCCGGAACAGAACCCTCTCAAATTTTGCTTGGAGGACGTCTCCTACTAGGCCCAGGAGCAGGGCCGCATCTGCCATGAGGCGGGATGAAAATTCCGCCTCAGGCGGCAGATGCGGAGCCCTGAAAGAAGCGGCGAAAACAGCTGTGGGTGATTCGGGCGCTCGTCCGAATCACCCACTAGCAGTACGGACTGCCGCTGGCAGTCTGTATTACAAACATATCTCGACCGCGAGAGCGCTCTCAAGCGCGACCGCGCGGTACGGGGCAGCAGCGCAGACCTGTTTGTCTGCGCTGCTCTATGTTATTGGAGGATGCAGGCGACGTGACGTCATCAGACGCCGCCTGCGTCCTCCGGTGCCATAGAGCTGCAGAGCTGCCGGGAACAGTCCAGAGAAGAGGAGGGACCTCGGCGTGGGACGAGGTAAGTAGAAGCTTTATTATTTTTTAACTGGCCCCATTTTATATAGAAAAAAAACATTTGTGGGGGACTGCATATAATAAATATAATAAAAAAGGAGAGGGAAATAAAACCTGGGGGAGGGAGGATTCCTATGGTAAAATAATACTGTGATAACTAAACTGGGGTGGAGGGGACTTTTTATGGGGGGGGGGGTGAATATTAATGTAAATAGGGTGGGCGATGGGTTGCTGTATTTAGCTTATACTGGGATATGGTCTATTTGTATGGGAGTCAGATCTTAAACAAAAGGAGCATTTATGGGGAGGGCTGTTATAGGTAACTTATATAATTAAAGGTGTTCCCACAAAGACCCAGTTTAGTCCAACACTTGCTGATCAGTGCTGTCGCTCCGTCAATAATGAAGCAGACGGAGCGTATGACGTTCTGGCCATTCTAATCTCGTGGTGTGCTGACGAAATTGCCGAGCACAGTCGCTTCACTGATCGACCTTCAGCTCCATAGAATAATAGAGTCAACGTCATCCGCTCCGTGCTGCTCCCAGTATTCCCCGACAGAGACCCTCGTTGTCGCGAATCCATGGTCTAAGCACGAGACCCCAACATTGATCACAAGTTAGGCCTATCACAGTGGATCACGCCTTAAATTTCCAACTAGGGGGGCCGATTTTAAAGACGGGGGGGGAGGGGGGGGATTGCTGTGTGGGGTTTCTGGATAGAAGTTTAATGGGGGCGTATATCACGTCAGGAGGACTAGAATTCTGCCATGAATTCAATCATGATTGTCATGGAGGCGGACAGTGTTACATGACATTCTACTTTCTCATGAGGATGATCATCCACCTTTGAGGTACCAAGGTCACTAATGTCTGTTGTAACTACTGATACCATTGTGGCGATGGCAGCGCCAGTCATAGGGTGTCCGTGATCTGTGCCGCTTTTGTTAGTGGTTGTAATAATGTTGTCAGCAGACTTTGAAGCAGGTGTAGATGCTTTTTTTAAGTTGCGTATTTAAATTCAGTGGGTTGAATACGAGAGGAGATCAGCGGCTAGGCTTCTTTTTTTTTGCGGGTGGCGGTAGGGGGAGGGCAGTATTTATTTCAGTTTTTTCGCCTCAGGCTAGCCAAAAACGCTAGAATCGGGCCCTCCCGGTGAGACACACTTAGGGGAGCAACACCTGGCAAGCCTAGACGCTCATGCCTAAGTAGAGATGATGCCCCTCCAATAATCCTGAATGACGGCATTCCCAAACCATGGAAAGAAGGTACTGGTTTCCCGCATTGTAAGACCACCCCGATAGTAAGACTAGTGGGTGTTTTAGGGGGGTAGGCTAATGTAAGACATACCCCTGAAGTAAGAAATTAGAGCGGGACGGTCCCTACCACGACACATTGGAAACCACACACTGGTTCCCCCCCTCATGGTCACACCACCCCCCAGCTCCACCACACCAAAAGACCCTCCTATAAGGAAATCCCGACACGCATTCCCCGTGAGTCATTTCTACAACGGTCGCTCCACAACATCCCGGACACGCAATTAGAAATCCCTCATTAACTCAATAATAGACACAAACATCACAGCCAGCCACATTTCCGCAAATTACGAGCGAAGAGTCCCTGGAGACGAGGCCCCCTTTGTCATCCAACCTACGAAGAGTACAGAGACCAAAAGAATTAACAGAGAAAGAGACGGAGACGAAAACACCAGGACCGCTCAAATAGGGAAACCGCGAGCAACCTCAAATCTGAGACAAACAAGGAGATGATAGGACCCCAACCACACGCAAACAACGATGAGGCCTCACTAACAGAAGCCAAAGGAAGAAAGAGTACCCCAAAAAAGGTCCTCACAAAGCGCCCCACCTACTTCCCCTCCCAAACCATCAATTCTTCCATCCCCGCCTCGCCACACACCCCCGCCCGCCCTTCACATTAACCTTCCTCACACCCCTCACCTAGTGTCATCCTCTCCCCCCCTCTCAGGCTGCTCAGCTCTACTTTCCATACTCAAACAGATCCCAATACCCGTCAGAAAAACCCGCACAAGGTCGGATACAGGAGTAGCAAGAAAGAAAAGAAGCGACCAAAGACACCCGCGCACAGACACCCTTACAACCCACCGTAGAATTGCCCCCCCCCAAGCGCTTCTCGAAAATCTGGATTCCTTTCCCTTCCCCACCACACCTCTCCGCAGCCCCACGCTCCCTCTTCCGAAGGCCCTGAATCGAATAAGTGATCGGCTACTGGACGACGCTGTGGTGCGAGATGCAGAAAAGCCTTTTCCAACAACCACGCCACGAAAATGAGTTAGGATTTTGACAATCAAGAGAGGAGACACGCTGCACACTTGCACTCTGCAGCATGGAGCCCGGGAGAAGCCTTCCTGCTGTGTTTGATGCCTTCTGCGTTACGGAGGCGTGGAGCAGCTCCTCCCCTCCTGTGTAGCTCCTAAACTCTGCTACATCAGTCGGACCAGGAGGGGGGAGGGGAGCAGGGGAGCAATGTCAGCCTGGAACAGCATTACTCAGCACTGCAGTCAGTGCCACTGGAAAAGATTGATAGTGTTATGTGTAGTGGGTATGTAGGTGTGATGTACTGTTGATATGTGACATAGTGTGCATTGGTTATGTATGTATGTATAGCAGGTAGTGTGTGGTAGCAGTTTGTGTTTGCTTGAACAGTTCTATGGTTTGTGTTAAAACACCCATTTACCCCGGCTAGCACTGTATAATGCCGCCCCCATCTCTAGTTAATCAATGTATAAGCAGTCCCTGTCAATGTTATAATTGCCCCCCCCCTCCCTTATCACTGTTGTTATAACCTCCCTGCACTGTTATTAATGCCACCTCCCCTTACACTGGATTAACCTCCCTGCACTGTAAATGCCCCCCCCCCCTTTACACTGTATAACCACCTGCAAACGTATAATGCCCGCCCCCCTTACACTGGATAACATCCCATGCCTGGATAATGCCCCCCCCCCCTCCTTAACAACTGTATATAGACTCCCACACTGCTTATAAGGCCCCACCCTTACACCGTATTAACTCCTGCACCTGTATAATGCCCCCTTACACTGTATAACCTCCCTGCACTGTATAATGCCCCTTACACTGTATAAACCTCCCTGCACTGTATAATTGCCCCCACTTACACTGTATGAACCTCACTGCACTGTAAATGCCCCCCCTTTACACTGTATAACCTCCCTGACTGATATATGCCCCCCCCTTACCACTGTATAACCTCCCTGCACTGTATAATGCCCCCTTACACTGTATAACTCCCTGCACTTGTATAATGCCCCCCCAGCTTAGCCACGTCTAACAGCCCACACTGCCTTATGAATTGCCCCCACCTTCACACTGTATAACCCCACTTGCAATTATAATGCCCCCCCCTTCTTACACCAATGAGTCGTAGACATCCCTGACACGTATAAGCCCCTTTACACTGTAGAACCTCACTGCACTGTATATTGCACACGGTTTATCACTGTCTAACCTCCCTACTGCCAGTATAATGCCCCCCCCCTTACACTGTATAACCTCCGGCACTGTATAATGGCCACCCCCGTACACGTATAACATCCATGCACGACCATGCCCCAGTGTGACACTGTATAACCTCCCTGCACTTGTTATAAATGCCCCCCCGCCTTACAATGTGATGAAGCCTGACTAACACCGTATAATGACCCCTCCTACCACTGTTTATAAACCCTCCCTTGCACATGGTATAATGCCCCCCACGACCTCCGTTCTCTCATTAAACTGTGGATAACCTCCAAGGCCCTGTTATTAGAGCCCCATCCCTCCTTATCACAACTGTGTGTAACCTCCCACCACTGTATAATGCCCCCCCTAATTAACACTGTATAACCTGACCTGCACTGTATAATGCCCCCCCCCTTACACTGTATAACCCCTGCACTGCGTATTAATGCCCCCCCCTTTCATGTATAACCTCCCTGCACTGTTATAAATGCCCCCCTTTACAATGTAAACCTCCATGCACTGATACGGCCCCCCCCCCCAGCTTTAGCACTGTATAACCTCCCTGGCACTGTATAAGGCCCCCCCCCGTTTATCACTGTATAACCCCCTGCACTGTATTAAGCCCCCCCTTACACTGTGATAACGTTCCCTGCACGGTATACTGCCTCACCCCCCTTACAATGTATAAATCCTCTGACCCACACACATGGTATACTGCCCCCTACACATGTATAAAACCTCACAACTGCAACTGTATAAATTGCCACAACCTTACACATGGATTATACCCTCCCTAGCCACTGTATAATGACCCCCTTACACTGTTTATAGCCTACCCTGCAATTGTCATATAATGACCACCCCTTATACACTGTATAACCTCCCGGCACTGGTATAATGCCCCCCCCCTGAGATACCTGTATTAACCTCCCTGCACTGTTATAATGCCCCCTCTACACTGTAAACCTCCCTTTTGACGGTATAATGCCCCCCCTTACACGTATAACCTCCCCTGGCGCGTATAATGTGCCCCCCTTAACACCTGTATAAACGACTATTCCTGCATGTAATAATGCCCCCCCTTACATGATATAACCTCCCCACACTGTATAATGACCCCCCGACTTAAATGTAAAACTCCCTGCAAGTATAATGCCCCCCACTTACACATGTGATAACCTCCTGCACGTTTAATGCCCCCTTACACTGTATAACCTCCCGGCACTGTATAATGCCCCCCCCCACTTTACACTGTGTATAAAACCTCCCTGCACATGGATAATGCCCCCCTCTTTACAATGTTATAAACCGTCCCACACGGGTACTAATGCCCCCCGCTTAAACTGTAGAAACATCCCTGCACTGTATACAATGCCCCCGCTTTTACACTGTATCAATCCTCCCCTGCAGCTGTTTAATGCCCCCCCCTTACCACTGTTATAACCTCCGTTGCACGTAATAATGCCGCTACTCCCCTTTGACAACTGTATAATCCATACCCACAGTCTTGTATAGATGCACCCCCATTTTACGACTCGGTCTATACCACCTGTTGCACTGATACTATGTGTCCCCCCTTTACACTGTATAAATCCTCCCTGCACTGTAGTAGCTCCCCCTTACACGATAACCTCCCCAAACTGTATAATGCTAGCCCCCTTTACACTGTATAACCTCGCCACCACGGTATAAGTGCCACCCCCAGGTACACTGTATAAACATCCCTGAACTGTATAATCGCTCGCCCCCCTTTAACACGTATAACCTCATGCCACGTATAAATGCCCCCATTTAAACTGGTTAAACATCCTGCACGTTGTATTATGCCTCCACTCACGATTTACACTGTATGAACAGCTACCCATAGACCAATCTATAATCGACCCCCCCTTTACACTTGTATCACCTCCACTGCACTTGGTATAAATGCCCCCCAATACAACTGTATAACCTCCCTGCACTAGAGGGATCTTTATGTTATATGCCCCCCCCTACACTGTATAACCTCCCAGCACGTATAATGCCCCCTTTACCCACTGTATAACCTTCCCTGCACTGTATAATCCCCCCTTAAACGGTATAACCTCCCGCACTGTATAATGCCCACCCCTTACAATGTATAACCCCCTGAATGTATAATGCCCCCCCCCTTTCACTGTTATAACCTCCGGCACTGTATAATGCCCCCCCTTCCACTGTTATAACTCCCTGCACTGTATAAATGCCGCCCCCTGACACCTACATGTAGAACCTCCCTGCACTGATATAATGCCCCCCCTTTACAATGTATAACCTACCGGCATGTAGAATGCACCCCCCCGTCACTGTTATACACTACCCTGCAGCTGGAGAATGCCCCCTTGACACGATATTATGAAAACCACCACACTGTATAATGCCCCACCCCCCTTACACTGATAACCTCCCTGCACTTGTATAAGCCCCCTCTACAATGTAATACCTCCCGGACACGTATAATGCCCAACCTTACAATGCAAAGCCTCCCGGTGAACTGTATATGCCCCCCCGTACAATGTATAAAAGAACCTGCACGGTATAATGCCCCACTTACAATGGTATAACCTCCCCTGCATGTATAATGACCCCCCCCCACCATACCAAATGTTAAAACCCCCTCCATGGTAAATGCCCCCCTTACCAGGTTATAACCGCGCCTGCACTGTTTTTTATAATGCCCCCCTTACATGTCTAACCTCAATGAAATGTCATAATGCAACCCCCCATAGAAATGGCACCTCACAAGCATGTTGAAGCCCCCCCCTTACATGTAACCTCCTGCACGTAAATGCCACCCTTAGTACACTGATAACCTCCTGCATGTATATGACCCCCCCTTCACGTAAAACGCCCTGCACTGTATATGGCGCACCCACACGTATATACCATCCTTGCATGTATAACCTCACGCAGTATAATGCCCCCCAACCCTTAAAGGATAACATCCCTGCCAGAAAGCCCCCCTACAATGAGAACCTCCCGAAGTATATGACACCCATAACAGCTATACCCTCCTGCACTGATAATGCCCCCTTACAATGGAACCTTCCTGCGATAATGCCCCCCTGACATGAACCCCTGCAGTAAGGCCCCGTCATCACTGTATACCACGCCGCACGCCAATGCCCCCCACGATAAGCCACCTTGACTGAAACCCGCTGTTATGCCCCCCCCTACACCGTAAACCTCCGAAATGTAGCCTTCACTCAACCCGAGTCAGACCCCCACAAGAACTCGCAAGTAATACCCATCACGACACCCAAACTGTAAAGACCAAAATACCCACTGCACTAAAAGGCACCCACTAAAATAGCAGTACGGACTGCCGCTGGCAGTCTGTATTACAAACATATCTCGACCGCGAGAGCAGTCTCAAGCGCGACCGCGCGGTACGGGGCAGCAGCGCAGACCTGTTTGTCTGCGCTGCTCTATGTTATTGGAGGATGCAGGCGACGTGACGTCATCAGACGCCGCCTGCGTCCTCCGGTGCCATAGAGCTGCAGAGCTGCCGGGAACAGTCCAGAGAAGAGGAGGGACCTCGGCGTGGGACGAGGTAAGTAGAAGCTTTATTATTTTTTATCTGGCCCCATTTTATATAGAAAAAAAACATTTGTGGGGGACTGCATATAATAAATATAATAAAAAAGGAGAGGGAAATAAAACCTGGGGGAGGGAGGATTCCCTATGGTAAAATAAGTACTGTGTATAACTAAACTGGGGTGGAGGGGACTTTTGGGGGGGGGGGGGGTGAATATTAATGTAAATAGGGGTGGGCTGATGGGTTGCTGTATTTAGCTTTACTGGGATATTGGGATATTGTATATGGGAGTCAGATCTTAAACAAAAGGAGCATTTATGGGGAGGGCTGTTATAGGATACTATATAATTAAAGGGGTTTTCCCACAAAGACCAGTTAGTCCCCAACTTGCTGATCAGTGCTGTCGCTCCGTCAGATTAATGAAGCAGACGGACGCGTATGACGGTTCTGTTCCATTAATCTCTGGTGCTGACGGAAATTGCCGAGCACAGCGCTCACTGATCTCCTTCAGCTCCATAGAGATTAATAGAGCAGAACGGTCATGCGCGGCCGTCTGCTCCATTAATCCGACGGACCCCTCGTTTTCGCGATCTGCAGGGTCTCAGCACTGAGACCCCACATTGATCAGCAAGTTAGGCCCTATCCAGTGGATAGCGCCTAAATTTCCATCTAAGGGGGGCAGATTTTAAGTACGGGGGGGTGGTCTATGATTAGGAACCACGTGGCAAAGAATGGAGAAGAAAGAGTTGAGATACTCAGAAGTTTGCTCGATGGCCGATAACACCGGCCCATTAATGGTTCATTAGGGTCCGGCTACGGAGTGTTGTGTCCATGTGAAGGTGTATGTAAGCATTGTGCGGGACCTACCAGTGTCCTAATCTATCCTGGATGTCTGACCTCTGTGTTATACCAGTATCTGTACCGATTCTACTGCCCTGACCTCTCCTGTGTCTGCGTCCGTCCCTTCTCCGACCATCCAGGACAGAGATCTCTTGGACTAGTCTGGAGGTGGTGACCTGGTGGTTCCCGGCAGAGCACTACCCGGTCCCTCTCATAGACACCAGAGGGTCACCTGGACTATGGCCTGCTGACCCCTTCAATGTCAGTGACACTGGTGGTTCATGTTGTATATATGTACATGTGTATGTATACTGTATATATACTATTCTGCTCTTATTGTATATAAAAGTATCTGTGAGAGTGTTCGGCACATTGGTTTCACAAGGGGAGCAGGACCCTCCCTGCCAGGTAAAACTAGGAAATAACAGGTTATGGAGAGGGACAGGGCTGGCACCAGCACTGGGAATACCTGGAGAAGTGCTGGGGCCCAGAGCTGCTGGGGGGGCCCACATAGAGCTGTAATGAATCCATAGGGTGTGAGGGGGCTGTATATACAATAATCATGAAGGGGCCTGTCCAGTAAGATAAACTAGGGAATATTTTAGGGAACAGGAGTTCATTATTCACTGTTCATTATTCCTCCATTTCTCACTTCCTTATAAAACACGGAAATCTCAACACCATACACAATTTTACTTAAATCTCCGGCTCAAATGCACTATGCCCATCCGGACTCCCAGATGACAAGTCGGCCAGACGAGCAGCACATTTAAGAAGTGTCAGCGCCGCATTTGTGCCACATGCATCCGTTTTGTTTCGCCTCTGCACTACTCTTCATGCAACACAATTTGCTGCACTACAGGGGGCGCTCTGGTGCTCAGCTGGACCGTGCGCCAGATTTATCATGCAAAGTCCATCCTTGCGTTAAAGGTGCACCAAAGAAAAGTGCAGGAGCAGCACAGGGGGTGCCAGATTCATGAAGACTGGGAACCAGAAATCCTGAATCTGGCGCCCCCTGCACACTACACAGGTAACTGCACCTAGTACACACTGCACTGCTCTTAGTAAATGTGCCCCCTAAGTCTTGTCACGGCTGGCAGGTAGGTAGTGCTGGTTGGTACGCAGGTGGGTGGTTTTTCTTTGTTCTTGTTGGCAAATATGCATTAAATTGTTTAATTAATGACTTATAAAATATGACAAACCTATTTTAAGTTCATGTTAAACAATGGGGCTCATTTACTTACCCGGTCCAGTCTCGATCCCGTGGCGCATTCTCCTACGAGGATTCGTGTCCTCTGGCAATTCACCAAGGTCGTGCACCTGATATCCACCAGGTGTCGCTGCTGCGCCGAGGTCCGCCGGAGTTCACCTTCTTCTTCCCGGTGCATGTAAGTGCTTGATCTTGCGACACAAAACCTTTTTTAAATTCTGCGGTTTTTCCAAATCCGTCGGGTTGTCCGACAGCCATGCCACCCAATTTGTGTTGCGTGCAAGCCGGCGCCGATGCAACACAATCCGATCACGTGCGCCAAAATCCCGGGGCAATTCGGTGCAAAATGGAAATATTTGTGGAACCCGACGGAATAGCGGTCCGGGGAACCTTAGTAAATGAGCCCCATTGTATCTATGGGGGACATTAATCATAGTCTGTTAGACTGTTTTGAGCGTCTTTTAGCGCAAAAATCTGGCACATCTCGTTAATTAGGCGCATTTATGCGCGATTTTCTGGCGCACGGCAAAGTTCGGCACTTAGTGGTTTTGAGTCCCTGCGCCTTATCTGACATAGTGAGTGCGTCCTATACAGATGTTTGCACGGGATCTATCACATATTTGCGCCTAAAAAGGCACAAAATAGGCGCAGAAAATGCCCCTCCTCTGAGCAGCTGCACTTCCAAAAAACTTCCCTTTTCATTACTAAAAACATACATTTTAGGTCCCAAATGAAGAATTCCCTCCATGCAACATGGAAAATACTTCGGAGCAGTTATAAAATGTAACATTTCTCCAGTAAGGACTTCATCATTGTCTATGGGATCATCTCTGGGAGTGATTATTGTCTTATTGTACAGATCTGAGAATATTATCAGTCTCCATTTACTGTACATTATAATAAAAAAGGAAAAGACTCATTTCAGCAGGAATTTTTATTAATTTTTTTTTCCCATCTCTGTAACTTTTAGTCCCTGCAGTTACATCACAATGATAGGTTTTTGTGCAGAGATGACGCCCTGAACGTTCTGTCACATTTTCTCAGTTTCCTTTCATTATTGGTCACAAATGAGATCTAACAATTTGCGCTAATTTAGGAGCAAATGAATGGGACATACGACAATTCCAAAGTGCATTTACTAAGGCAGAACCAGATCCATCATAGATCAGGAGCCTAAAAAATAACAAACCAGGCGCAAAAATAGGCGAACCTGAGACCCCACTATGATTAATGTCTCCCTGTGTGTTTATCATAGGTGGGTGATGCTTTTGGGGACTGCGCTCCTAAGGATTCAGGGTGAATTTTATGTGTGCTGTCTCCCTCCCACGCTGCGGGGCTATAACTGGGAGAGTCTCCTGGAGGAATATAGACATGTGGTGCTGCCATGAATCGTCTTCCAGGACTCCATATAAGCAAATATCAGGGTCTAGTGCAAGAGGGACACAAATTCCAGTGGACAAGAGGCCCTGCTGTGGAGAGCGGAAGGGAGTGGTCTATATAGAGGGGGGCCTCACACATTAGGGGAGCAGAGGGGTCCATAAGAATAAACCTCCCCAGATCCTTGCATGTATCTACCACTCTCACCCACATTCCGTACCTCCCCTCCCCCCCCAAAATGTAACTTTAACAGAATATGGAAGAATTGCAACTGCAGCTTTGGATGTGACTGGAGTATAAAATACGTTATTGCAATATCAGAGGAAACAATATTCTGTTGCCTTATGAAACGTTACATTGTATCTGAAGAAATAACTTTGTATGTTACACAAATATAGTTTAGCACCAGTCATGTATCATCACCGCACGGTTGTTTCTTCATCATTTTATGCCTTCAAATCAAAGGAATCTATAATACGGCATTTTATTATGTATAGATATTTATTTTTTAACATTATAACTTTTTATTATTATTATTTATATGTATAATATTTATATTTATGTATTGATCCAACTTCACCTGGTTTCCACTGAAGAGCTGCCTACTGTAAGGGAACCTGTCAGCTCATTCCACCATAGCAAGCTGTGGCTAGAGGTAGGGATTGTCCCTGGAGATCCTTTGTGTTTGTTGATAGCAGTGACAGGACTGTGAGAAGTGAAGTTATTATCCAGCTCTGCAGCTCTAGGGCTCTGGGAGAGTCTTTCCACGTGAAGAGCTTTCTGCTCTCTGCTCCACAGCCCCTCCCCCTAATAGGAGTAAAGTTGTATCAGGATTCTGATTGGACACTTAGAGCAGTTACACAGAGGGGAGGAGCTGTGGTACAGTTCACTGCAAAGAGCAGAAAGCTCTTCACGCTGGAGAGACCCCGCCCAGAGCCCTTGCAGGAGCTGCAGAGGTGGATTAAAGTCCTCTTTGTATAGTCTTGCTGCTACTACTACACACATAAAGGTATAGTTACACAGATCTCCAGGGACAATGCCCAACACCGGCTGCAGTTTATTATGGTCAAAACTGATGACAGTTTCCCTTTAGCCAATGACCCTGAGAGAAACAGTCCTTTAAATAATTCTTCAAACGCTAGAGGAGACTTTCCTGATTGGGCTGATAAGAAACAGCTACAGATAATCAATCCCGGACCCAGGAGATCATGATAATGGCAAATAGCATTTTGGCAAAGAGCTGAGGTTGCTACAGGTCTCGAAATGCATATAGATTATACCATATAATATACAACATTTGGGTAAATATTAGGAGTAAAGAGAGACATAGAAGACCTGGCCACATTTTTAGAATTTCCTTAAAGGGGATGTCCAGCACAAAAATATGACCCATCTCAAAAATATGACTGTTCTTTCATAATCGATGGAGGTCCAACACTCGGCGCCCCCACTGCAGCTGATACACAGAGAACTGAAACAGCAGACAGCGCCACCCTATGTCTAGTGGTTGACCTGAGTCACTGCAGCTAAGTCAATGGGAGCTGATCGGCAGTAACCTTGGTCTGACCACTGAATCGCCCCTTTAATAGACCACTTTCTGCATCTGGGTTCAGTCTGTATTGGACGAGGAGGAGATGGAGGAGCAGGAGGTTATTAGCGATGGGATTAATGGGGGAAGTGGTCCGGGGATATATCAGAAATATGGATCCAAGGAAACTCCAGCCATGTACATCCAGTATATGGTATATTTATATATATATATATACATACATGTATTGTACACATACCAAGAAATAATCACCCCCGACTTCCGCCACGATGACTCAGTTCCCCTAAATTACCTTGGAAAATTAGGAAATTTGTGAAAAGAGAAGCAGTAAGTGCTGACACAAGAGGATTGCGTAATACTGTAGGGCTGTAAGTCCAGGGCTCAGCAGCTGCTGTACATGCAGAAGACCCCTCATTATCAGGACCCGGTGTGGACCCCAACAATGCAGAGTGAGGCCTGGAGAGTACCAGTACAAGGGGAGGTCCTGGCCCAATAGACTCGTGTACTGGTGTAGAGTGGAGACACATGAGGCGGGCTACTATAGAAGCCCTGAATGAGTGTGGGGGGTGTGGGGGCGTGTCCTCACACTGCTGTGCTCTTATCTCTCTGCATTTGCAACATTCCACAGCTGGATTCCACTGGTACTGGAGTGGCTGGCTCTGGTCCACGGTCCACATGGAACAGGCCTTGTCCACTCCAGACCAGTATCAGTGGATTGCAAGAAAGTAGGAGATGCCACGGATGGAGGGAAACAGTTCCCCCTGGGGCAACCCCTGAGGATCCCCGGGGTAGGTGGGAGGTGGGAGGCCCTTGTCTCACATTTCCTTCATTCATGAACATGAACACAGCGAAGGCAACGGACCAAGGTAACAGTGTGACTGGTCCTGGTGCCAGGTCCCCGGTGGGATGGTGTCTGGGTCCTTACAGTTGGGTTCCTGTAGCTTCAGGCTGGAGGGGCTTGTAGCACTGCTTCTATGGAGGCTCTGGTAGGGATCTGAGCTGAGGCAGGAGGCCTGGAGAACAGGTCATAGACACCTCTGCTTCTCGCTCCATCTGGACACAATGGGGCACATTTACTTACCCGGTCCTTTCACGATCCAGCGGCGCGTTCTCCGTCGAGGATTCACTAAGGTAGTGCAGCCGATGTCCACCAGGTGTCGCTGCTGCGCTGAGGTCCGTCAGAGTTCACCGTCCTATGCTGGGTGCAGGTAAGCGCGTGTCGAGCGACACATTTTTTTTAAAAAAAGTAGATGGTTTTCCGAATCTGTCGGGTTTTCCGATGGCCATGGCCCCCGATTTCCGTCGCCTGCATGCCGGCGCCAATGCGCCACAATCCCATCGCTTACGCCAAAAACCCTGGGCAATTTGCTGCAAATCGTTAATTTTTGGGAAACCCGACGTAAAATAGTGATTCGGGACCTTAGTAAATTACCCCCACTCTCTCTGGAACTTTCTAGCCACTGGAGGTTTGATATAACCTTCACCTGGGGCGGATAGTTCAGTTCTCCAAACAGGGATCTTCTTACAAATGAAAGTAACAATGAAGAAAGATGACATCCTATTGGTCAGTATGTAAACATTAGAGATGAGCGAACATACTCGTCCGAGCTTGATGGTCGTTCGAGCATTAGCGTACTCGAAACTGCTTGTTGCTCGGACGAATACTTCGCCCCCTCGAGAAAATGGCATCTCCCGCCGTTTTGCTTTTTGGCGGCCAGAAACAGAGCCAATCACAAGCCAGGAGACTCTGCACTCCACCCAGCATGACGTGGTACCCTTACACGTCGATAGCAGTGGTTGGCTGGCCAGATCAGGTGACCCTGGGATAGACTAGCCGCTGCCCGCGCTGCTCGGATCATTCTGTGTCTGGATGCCGCTAGGGAGAGAGCTGCTGCTGGTCAGGGAAAGCGTTAGGGTGTTCTATTAGATGGCAGGAAGTCCGAGGGGGGAGCAGACTGAGGGATCGGAGGATGATGAGGTGACAGACCCAAGCTGGGTTGATAGGCTGGGTGAACACAGTGCTTCTGAGACAGAGGAGAGTCCTCGACCAGAACTTCTTTAAAGAAACACCGGATGACCGACGGACTGTGGTGTGCAACCTGTGCCAAACCAGGATCAGCAGGGGTTCCACCACTACTAGCTTAACTACCGCCAGTATGCGCAGGCATATGAATGATAAACACCCCACTCAATGGCACCAAGCCCGTTCACCTCCGGCCGGGCACACCACTGCTCCTTCCCCTGTGTCATCTGCTAGTCAGCCCCCTGCCCAGGACCCCGGCCCAAACACCTCCTGTGCGAAAACCCCATCTTCGCCTCCACGATCCTCCACAGCATCCACCAGCGTTCAGCTCTCCATACCCCAGACGCTGGAGCGCAAAATAAAGTATAGTGCAACCGACCCACACGCCCCAGCCCTCAACGTCCACATCTCCAAACTGCTTAGCCTGGAGATGCTGCCCTAT